>JAEIFV010000458.1:0-253501 GCA_018904265.1 Lordiphosa collinella | reverse complement strand
TATCTTCGGAAGACCAGGAAAATCAGGGACGACCAATGGAAGTCAAACTGTGCTTGGCCGACGGACGGTTCGATATCTAAAATTTATTCACATAGGGGAAATTAAGCTATTTAAAATGAGATAGCTTTATCTTACATTTAATATACTTAATTTTGGAAAATGTTTTTTAAATCAGTGCTGCAAGCCGGCTTTGAACCGAACCGGTTCGAACTCGGAACTCCGATCTTAACTTTGCTGTGAACCGAACCTTGAGCCGAAACTCTTTAAAATTTAAAGCTGAACCTGAACTGTTCCAAACCTAAAAGTCTAGCGACTTATTCTTTTATCTGATCTATTTTAGGCGACTGGCTCTTATAACAGGCAGAAAAGCTCAATAAAACATCTAGTAAAATAGGGAAAGCTATCTTCGGCTCGGCCGGTTTTGTATACCCTTAGAGCTTCCATTGAAACCATAAAGTTTTTCTAACGATGACTACTTTTTGGACCTTACTTTTCTATGGGATCTATACTATTTAGATGTCTGATTTCAACCAAACTTTGGTGAAATCATGGAAAAGCATAATACACTGTTAATTACGAAATTTGGAGGCGCTCCCAAAAACGGAACCAAAAATTTTTTTTTTCTAGAACTTCTTTTTTCGACCGATCATTCATACTGCAGCTATATGCTATAGTCATCCAATTTTGATAAGAAATGTAGAAATGTGTTAAAGTATATAAAATAAGAATATGCCTATAAAAAGAACGTTTTTATTAAAAACAAAAAGTTTTCCTCACTCGAACTAGTTTTTCGACCGATCGTTCCTATGGGAGCTATATGCTATAGTCATCCGATTTCGACCAAACTGAGTGAACTGAGTCATGGAAAAGGATAGTAAACTAAGAAATACGTACTTTGGAGGCGTTTCCATCAAAAACAAAAAAGTTTTTCTCACTAAGACTAGTTTTTCGACCGATCGTTCCTATGACAGCTATATGCTATAATTATCCGATTCGGCCAGTTCCGACAAATGTTCCGTATAAGGGGAAAAAAAATATAAAAAATATTGTGGGGTTATAAAATCAAAACTGACGGAGGAGATAGCATAGAAACAGACGGACAAGGCTAAATAATCAGCTCGTCATGCTGATCAAGAATACATATACTTTATGTGGTCGGAGATGCTTCCTTGAATGCGTTACAAACATCCGCAAATTTTATATCCCATTGCAATGGTATAAAAACGTTCAGAGCAACTTACGGAATCTCCAATAAACTCTGTTTTTAATTATCCTCGACTCCAAAGCTTATAAAATGATTTACAAAACTTTGTGTTCTAAAATTCGCTTCCGACCCAAAAGTGATCCAATTTCCACAGGTTTTTTGGTCCATGTTTTCCAAAAGATACAATTGCTTACAAAATAAATTTTCTTTAATTAATAATACTGTGTAAAGCATTGGCTGAACCAAGGCTCGAACCAAAACCTTCGTCCAAAAACCTTGAACTTCAAATTTCCGAACCTTATCCATTGTTAAATTTTGATTCGAACCCGCGAACCAGAAGACCACAAAAGTAGCAAGACAAGCTGAGTCAATTAAGATTTTTTTCCTCCGCTTGTCTGTTTCTACGCGAACTAGTCTCTCAGTTTTGAAGCTATAGAGCTAAAATTTTGCACAGAGTCTTCTTTTGACTGCACTCTGCTAATATGTCTGAGCCGCCCGGATCGGACGACTATTGTAGCTGCCAAACGAACGATCGGTTTTAAGAGTATTAAAACTTCGGCGCAGACGAAATTAGCTTTTGCTTTTTCGCTTTAAGTATTTTTGAAAGCCGAGCTAAAAAATCAAGTTAAAATTTTTGAAAGAAACAATTTTGAAAATTGAATTTTTCTGGCCTGTTCTTGCTTCTGAATTCAATTGATCAGCATAGTGAAGAGTGAGTTCCAAGAGACGATTAATGGATTCCGAGGAATTGTTTGTTATTAAAAGTGCCCAAATGATATATCAGAATAACACATTCGGTCTTTCCGATTCCGAATAATTTGTAAAGTTGTATTTTCACTTGCCGAGATCTCTTTTAAAATGGGTATATATCAAGTTAGTAAAAGTAAGTAACATGGCTTGTCAAGCTGACACAGCCCCAAAGGGCCAAAGCCGAGCTTCTCTCAATCTATTGGCTTGTGCGCTTCTAATTTTCGCACAAGAGAAAGGGACCTACAGCTTAACGCCGAATCCAAACGCCAGTTTGAGAAGCTTTTCATGGCTAATTTCTAAAAAAGTTTATTCGAAGAAAAAACTTTTCATTAGATGTTCCGAAACGGGATCGAACCCACGACCTCTTGCACAGCGGTCGCGCACACTAGCCGCTGAGCCACCCTGCCACAAGTTAGAACAGTTAAAAACATATATTCAAAGTATCTGTATACTAAGACATTATGTCATTCTCTGTATCGTGTGTTGATCACACCTATCAAAAGTCGACTCGTTTAAAGATGAAGCTATGAACATTAACCTGGGAGATGATTCGCCGCAGAACTTTACGCTCAACTCGAGTAGTTAGAGCTTTTTATACCCGTTGCTCGTAGAGAAAAAAGGGTATACTAAAGTCGTGCAAATGTAGGTAACAGAGTTCTTTATGAACATTTAGTTCTCGAAAACTAGAAGAGATAGAGCAACCAAATTTTGCATGTAGACTCCTATTGTCTGTACGCAGATCAAGCTTATTTTTAAATTTTGGCCACGCCTCTTCCCGTCCACGCAATTAAAAATGATGAAAAACTCCCACAATTTTAAAGATATCGATCTCAAATTTATAACTGAAATTGTCATAAAGATCTGTTAATAAATAGCCGAGTTATAAGAAAATCACCTTCTGTCATACATTTGGGGATTTGAAAAAGCATAGCATTCTTTTAGGCGCTATCTGCAACACATCCTTTGCTTTAGATTTGTAATTAGCAAGCATGCGCTGTCTGTTTACTTAATTTGAATATGTTTGCATTTATGTTAATGCTCTGTTAATTAACATATGGGATGGCTATTTAACACGTCTTCCCTGAGTAACGGGTAAATCGAAGTCGGACAGAACGGACTTAAGCTTAGGCTCTCGGTTTCTTTCATTAAACTGGTGTTTAAATGTTTCTGGATCTTTTAAATACCTATAAACAGATTTGGAGCTGTGACTTATCTGATTTATCAGGTTGGCAATGATTTGACCGGTAGGGCATTGAGTAATTACTCTTTTGGTTACAACGCTCAGCCTGGGCTTTAATGAATCATTCAATCAGTTAGTTTGTCGAGTTAGAAAAATTAGTACATAGTATAAAACTTACATAATTTCATTTGCAATTTTCATTTATCTTACAGAGAGGAACTTGAAGAACTACGTCTCGAAATTCTTTCATTTTCCGAGAAATACTCTATCAAGTGTGTGGAAAATGCAGCCCTGGAGGAGAAACTGCATTTAGCCAATGGCAAGTTAAGGCATTTTCAACAAATGCAACAACTGGAGCTGAGGTAAGTGTTTCACTTAGCGTTCCAAAAATTCATTAGTAAATCCATGCACCTCTTCACCCGTACAGAAATAAGCAATTTCGTGCTCATTTAGCCTCTGAAGATCCCTCAAATGATATGCATTTTGTGCAGGATCTAACAACTGACTCCAGGGAGGAAGATAGCGAGGTAAGAAGAACAAAAACTTTGGTTTATTCTTAAAATGTACAAATCCAAATATACGTAACTAACACTAAATACCATTTTCCACTACCCAACACAAATACAAAAAAAACACAACACAGCCTGTACCTGTACAGTCTGCACCAGAAACAACAGCCCAAACCGAATCCGCAGCGCCCGCGAAAATGGAGCAAAGCCTTTTTGTGATTCCCTCCCAAATGCTAAATTGTACCAACCAAGCGCCTGCCGCAAACATTTCTGATCGGCTAGAAAATATCAATGCACTTGAGGATGGCTACGAGCCCTGCTATAAGACATTTGATATATTTGCCATCTATCAGAATCGTTTGAGTTTTCAAGGTAAACACGAAATGCATTTCACATTTCACTCAACTTTGGGCAGCGCACCATTCAATAAGAATTAAAGAAAAGATCCCAGACTCTTGCCCTCTCTCTCTGTCTCTATATCTCTCACACTGTACACACAACTGTCGCTCTATCTCTGTTTTTTGTACGAGTGCAGTTTGAAAAGTCAGTGAAAATTGACTTGGAAATAACCACCTACTTATCAAACTGCCCTCGTATATCATTGTGGTATTTTCTTTGGTGTTTTATGGCTTTTTGTAAGCGTCTCTTAGTGGTGTTAGGTTTAAATATAAGTAAAACGCGGCACAAGAAATTCTACAAAGTGGCCATCAGCTAACTGAGAGCAAAGACGGCACCCATCTGGCCAACTGCTTAACCATTAAATTCATCACTTTTTGCTGTACGAACTAAGAAAATGTTTTCGTCTCACGTTGCACAGCTCTAGCACATTTCTGCTTACATCTTATTCAACCAAAAACTAATCCAAAATTTATTTTAAAATATATTTTCTCCTACCTCAAAACTAATTTAACTCTCCCCACACTTTCTGCTCTCTTGCCATTGCAGGTTTAAAGGAAAACTCCACATTTGGAAAAAGTTTGAGAAAATCCTCGACGCCAGCATCACCAGCATCATCAGCAATAACAACAACAACAACCACAATAACCAATCCAAATAAGCCCAGTCACAAGCAAATGTTTAAAACGGCTGCCGTCATTAACCTACAATCACAGCAAATCCAAGATGAAAAAGCACAATGAACAAATAATAGAAACAAAACGAAAACAAATCAAAAAAAAAACAGAACCAGTGGAACAACCAAAGAATAATTAGTGCTAATAATATATAAATTAATATAAATATTTAACATAACAAAAAACCAAATGAAAAATTTCAACACGGATATCATGTAAATATGCGAATAACATTTCATAGCCGAAACAGAAAGATGATGATGATGATGATGATGTTGGTGATGTGTCGGCCTTCCTTCCACCCCACCCCGCACTGCGAGCGACGGATTAACCACTAACCACAACGACTGTTCACCCCCCTCCAGGGACCGACTGGAGGGGACGTCGAGCAAGCGCAGACTAAAACCCAACAGCAAATCAAAACAGAATCCACAGTTTATGTATTTATCAGCTATTCTATCTTTTTGTATGTGTATGTTATGCTCGATTTGTATGTTTACCCAATTTTCTATGTCCACAAAATGTGTCATTTATTTATGTTTATGTAGTTTTTTAGGTCTACTTTCGTTTCAAAGTCCGAAATTCGTTTTCCACATACATCAACATGTAAATGCATTATAATTATAGTTACACGCGTACATACATCTATCGGAATATATTTGTTTTGTTAACCATTTTGGTATTAATCAAATATTATGCCTAATCTAACTAAATTAGAGGGGAACGCAAACAAATGTTAATATTATTTACCCTTAAGTCGTTATTTGTGCAACAAAAAATAAAAAATTATAAAACAAGGAGAAGGTTTTCTTTTTAAGCTTTCCAAGAACCTGGAGAGCTAAGCCCTCCCTCCCCACTCATTACATACCATTTCAGGCCACTTTTGCCATTTGCGAGCAAAAAGATCAACTGCATAAATAAGTTGGCTTTGGTTCCATGCTGTCTGCTGGAAAAATACATTCGTAGAAGTTCCATGCCATAAATGTCCAACTAACGTTCCCTGGAGAGATGCGATTGAGTTGGAGTTGGCCGGAGTGGAGGACAAAAACCCTTTTACCTACTTTAAAATGCAGAAATGCATTTGCTGTTATGGAGTTTTTCCTGAGAACTCTTTGAGATCTGGTGGCCAAGCGTTGGCCCAGGTATGGAGTTGAGGCTGATTTCGATTTGATTGGCAGCTGTGACATCATTTTTTGTACAACAATTAAAAGTACTTGCATTATGTAATGGCAGAAACAGTTGAGGAATTGGTGGCACTGGCGAAAATGAGATAAGCAAGGAAAGCATTTATGGATGGAAACAAACATGGATACCTAGTGGTACCTAGATAAAAAAAAATATTAAAAAACCTCCCTATGTTTCTAACTTTCTAGGCTGACCCTTTTTTACCCTTGCAAAGGGTCTTATAATTTTGGGCAAAAGTGCCCGGCCATTATTAATATAAACAGATTTTGCAAATAGCGTAACCTTCTCGTTTTGTTTAAATTTCTGAATAAAATTTCTTGGAAAGTCACTTAAATAAAACTATTTTTTATCTTCAAGGAAATTGCAGTCTACAAAATCTGTGTACTATTTGTATGCTTTGTACCAAAGGTATATAAGTTTGTTCAAAAGCCAGGACGAATCATCTCAGACCCTACAAACTATATATATTCTGTCTGTCCGTATGAACGCACAGATCTCAGAGATTGTAAGAGAGAGGTTTGGCTTGTATGGGACAAAAATTCTTATACTTGCAGAGTCCTTCCTGGCCCCATAAAATGGAAAAAGCGTTATATCTCACACAGGTTCTTCAGGATCAGGTAATAAGGATTATTCATCGATCGACCAAAAGAACGGTAAAGATAGGATGAACTATAGTCAAGTTATAATGATGGGCAGCACTTCACACGTATAAAGTATGTTATAGTCGTGCATGACCGTCGTTTTTTCTTGTTTGCCATAATGTAATAAGAAAATATTTGGTGTTCAGAACTTAATCTATTTAAAAAAAGTTAACAAGGAGAATAAATTGACTGCACGGCAAACGCCTGGGATATAAGCTAAACACGCATCACACATCCTGGGGGTGAGCTGTCATTCAGCTGAAGGTGCAGAAGCTTCCAACCGTAGTAGATGTTACCAAAAGAACAGTTAAACTAGATTGATAAGGCGGCAAGAGAAACGCTTCCATGTATCCAAAATCCATGTGTCCAAAGGTCCATGTATCCAAAGTCGACTTCTGAGCCTTTTCGTCGCCAGATCAAATGCAAGTCTATTGGCGTGGGTCATCAGACAGTCATGATACCTGCTAGTGTGCATATTAATCTTCACCCGGGTGTGATTCAAAGTCTAGTGTGCGCTACCGCTGCGCAAGAGGTCGTGAGTTTGATCCCGCCTCGGAACATCTCATGAAAAGTTTTCACGGTCACCCCTCTCTGCTGTTGGCGCCAGCTTTGCTGTAATAAGCCATGCAAAAGCTTCTCAAACTGCAGTTCGGACTCGGCGTTAAATTCTTGGTCCTTTTCTCTTGTGCAAAAATTAGTAGCGCACAAGCCAAGAGATTGAGAGGAGCTTGGCTTTGACTTTTGGGTCTGTGTCAAGCCATTAAAAAAAAAAAGCATATTGATCTTGGCGCATAATGGCAAAATGTCCAAATGGCGGCATATGGATAAATGCATTACATATCTGGGAACATCTTGAGCAATCGTCCTATTGAAGACTCCCATTTCTTTAAAGTTGTAGACCATGCCGTACGCCGTAGTGGGATCCCCCAGGCATGAGGATAGCCTTGAACACAACAATTTAAGAACGCAACGAAAGACCGCTACGAGGTTTTAGCAGTCAGTCAAGTTCCTTCGCTTTGGCTGTAACAGTAGCTGCTGCCCGAGTCACTTGGGCCTTCGAGAGTCACTCAAGTTATTAAGCCGCAGAATCTAAATGTGGGATTCTTGATCCTAGGAGTCACAGTCGAGCAACTCTCCGGGGTCTCATAGTGAATGTGCTGTGTTGTCTTTTATAAGCATTAACGGCTATAATATTGCAAAACAATTGAAAGCGATTAGGTCCAATAGTTGAAACGATCCTGTGGTGATATGAAGACTGGGGGGAAACATAATATTGCGTTGACAGGACAAGAATGCGTTTTCCGAGCCCTTTTAGCGTTTCGTATGGAAGCAGCTGATGAGAATTTGAAAGCGCATTTTAGATCAGCACACAAAAACTCCAACATTATCAGTAAAACAGTTTAAAACGAAATAATTGATATCATCGGGCTATCAAATCGATCTAAAATCATCCAGCGTATTACGAAATCAAAATTTTTCGCTATTCTCTGTGATGAGACGGTTGATGCAAGCAAAATGGTGCAGCTGACGCTTTGCGTTCGATATGTCGATATAGATGCTGATATAGTCCAAGAAGACTTTCTTTGATTTATACAGCTTAAGTCCAAGACTGGTTTGAATGTGACGGAAAAAATCACCAAGTTAGCAGCCTTAGATTTCGACATCAATTATCTGCGCGGACAAGGGTACGAGGGAGGTTTTAACTTTTCTGACAACCAAAATGGTATAATAATATGCGTAAGACAACCCTTGGCATTCTATACGCATTGTTTCAGTCATTCTTTGAATTTACGTGTTTCAAAAGTCTGCGAAGTTCAGTATATCCGAAATATGCTTGGAACAGTTTTTTCAGTGACAAATGTTTCACACAATCTGCCAAAAAACGCAGCTCTTGCAGAATGAAATTCAAAACGAAGCTCCAAAATCCGAATAAAACTCGACAGAAAACTCTGTGCCCTACTCGTTGGGTCAAAAAACCTGAATGTGTGTACACATTCGCAGAGTTGCTGGTGTACATTATTGGTGCATTAGAATCGTTTAAGAATGATAGAGACTGGGAGACATCATCAAAGGCAGCACAACTCAAGAGTGCGATTGAAAAAAACCGAGTTTCTTATATCTTTGCAAGTTTTTACTGCTGTCAATGCTGCAATTCTGACACTCAGTATGACTCTTCAGATCCCAGAACTTCAGATATCATCAGGTTGTGCTTTCGTCGCCAATGTGATTGAGTTGCTACTTGAAAAAAAAAAAAGAAACATCTTTTAAAGTTATTTTTGAAAAAACGAAGAGTCTTGCTGACGAAATGGGATTTGAGTTGAAAACTCTTCGGTTATATGGTTTTCAAAAAAATCGCACCAACGTACCCACTGAGGATCCGACGCTTTTTGGATACTTTCGGTAATTTTTCACAAAAATATATATCCAGACTCTTACTGGCATATAAAACTTTTTACAGAGCTACTATTTACTATGCATTTTTGGATTTCATGATTTCATTTTTGGGTTTGAGATTTAAACGAAAATTTCTTGACGTTCTGGCTCTAGAGGGTTAGATACCAGCACATCGTACCAAGCACACAGCTGATGAAATTGTAGAAGGTGCAAAAATTTATGAAAAGGACTTGAACAATTGCAGCGAAACTGAGCTGTCACAAGAAATTATGAGAATTCAGAGTTGAGAAAGGCCCAGACTTCACTTGAGGCACTACAGGTCATGAAATCGAAGAAAATCAATAATTTTTTTCCAAACGTTGCAATATTTTTGCAATTGTTTTCGACGATTCGTGTCACTTTCACGACAGCTGAACAAACTTTTTCTCTACTAAAAAGATTGAAAACCTACCTTCGTGTCAATATGTCTGAGCACAGACTCAACGGACTAGCGCTGGGAAACGTTCACAAAGATCTCGAAATTTCAATTGACAAAACAGTTGACATGCTTTGCCAAGCCAAACCTCGTCGTCTTGCAACATTAAACTGGACAGTCGAGGATTGTTGACTTAAAGTATTGGTTATTGATTTTCAAAATACAGGTTTTAGTTGATGATCTCATACGAAATGTAAATGAAGACGTTTATTACACCAATAAATTATCATGAGTCGTATTGAAAAAAATTTTTTTGGCAACTCCAAATTTTAAACGCGCTTTCTCGTAACCACGTTTTTCAAAATGGCCATTCAGCCAAAACTACTGGACCGATTTTGTTCAATGAGAACCAGACTCTTTTTTCCTTTTTGAAATCGGATAACGGAGTGACCCCAAATCACGGCCGCCATGGGCGCTCTTTTTCATACCACTTTTCGCAGACCAGAAACTTTTTAGCCGACGTCACAATTCTAAAAGAAAAAAATTTTGTAATGTTTATTCGTTCATTATCTTTCAAATAAAACAAAAAAAACGATTTGAAAAATATCTTTTCGTTTTCTTTCTGTGAATTTTTAAAAGGCATCTAAAAACAGCACGCGCCACTTGTAGTACCCCATTAAACAAAAAAATGTAAACTCGCTTAAAAAATTGGTTTTTTGACCAGACACTAATTTAATATATTTAATAGTTTAATATATTAAACAAGTAGCCGATTTTGAGAAATTTACTGCCAAAGACTTATATCAAGGATATGCTTCAGATGGATGGAGAATTAGAGAAATTATTTCGAAAGTGCAGACTAAAATTCTTAGTTGATAAAGCAACTGAAGCTGAGGTATTGATTTGCTTATCGGATTTTCATAAAATTAATTGTTCCTATTGCTGCTTGGAAGGTTGTTTTAGGACCTTTTTTAGAAAAATCTTATTCGAAAGCTTCTACTTGAAACTAAATTAACCTAAACTTAAATATATAATTCAGCCTTTCTGTTCAAAATTATGAGATTTGGTTTCTTTAGCCTGTAAAAGTGCTTTATGCCTAAAATCTTATTTTGATCCGTAACTTTGTTGTTCATACGCTCGATGTCTAGTGCGGGTTGTTGGATAGATCGTGCGGATAAAGTTTATAAGGTTGCTTCAAAGCTTAAAAGTGATGAGGTAGATTGCTTTTGGTGGTAAACAATGTGAAGCATCGAGCTTCCTTGACATATGCGCGTCTTTGTGTTATGGAATGTTCAATTGGCCAAGCCCCTGAGCTTATTTCATAATTCTCAGTACAGTACAACAATAAGGAAGTCTGCTTGGGAAATCGTGCTTCCTGCTCCATATGTATTGTGGTGCCCACTCCACTTTTATACCAACAGATGCCAAGTCTCTCTTCGTCCATTAACTTAGTTTTATTAAGCCTTAAGTTTTCAAATTCTTCATCAAATTATAAAATTCATCATTATTTTTATAATTAGATCTCTTCATCTTGAGACCAATAGCAATCACGAAAAGCAATCCACTCAAATCAACCAATTTGAGCAGCTGCTTCCCCGCCTTGAGGTAAACTAATTAAACACGGGCTCGTAAATTGTTATGATAAACCATAAACGGGCGACGACCCAGTAAATCTTTCACCAACTTCAAAGGGGGGATTTCTGGCTTCCCTCGGTTCTTAACAAGCGCCAAAAAACAAAATCACCGCAAATTAGAACAAACCCATCACGATCGATTACATTAAATAATGCCAAGCCAGGGCCATGTGCAGTTCTTGCAGCAGATTCTAACAAAAACAGCGACAAGATCAAAGGCAGCCAGCCACTGGCAACTGGCAACTGGGAGCAGCAGAACCACGACCCACTTGGCTGCTCCCTCGCATCTCGCGCGAGCTTCATTGAGGCATAACGTACGGGTTACGGGGCCTGTTATAACGGCCACGAAATCGCGCGCCCCAAAACAATGCCAATGTGGCAGAAACGGTAGCCTGCCGCCTCCTGCTTGCTGCCTTCAGTCTGCTTTCTGGCAGCATGTTGAAAAAGGGAAAATTGTTTCGTTTTCGCTTTGCTGCTGGACTCTCTCAAGGGGATATTATGTTTGCTGGCTGTTAACATAAATTTATACGGCCTTTCAGCTAATTGACGATGACAACTTCTGTGCAACTGCAGCAGCAGTTGGCAGTGGCAGCGGTGGCATCAACGACTGGCATACTTTTCTAGCGTGCGCTGTCATTTGTGGGCTGTGGTCGCCCAAAATATTTGCGCTTGCTGAATACCCTGTAAGCGCCATTAATGGATAATGCAGAGAATCACGATCTTATGACAAATACAGGATATTGTATGGTCGTGTCACTTGTTTTCTCTAAAGAAAATCTGCAATTTAAATGCTACTTAGCTGCCAGCACGTTACATCCTAATTATTTTTTATTACTCTCCACTGAAATTGACTAATCAGAGCAAGCGTAATCTACATATGAGATTCCCCTCTCTCTCTCTCTCTTTTTCTCCCTGCATATCCACCTCGTAAATTGCATATTCTCAACTTAGCTTGTAATTGCAGTTACGGCCACCTGGTAATGATGTCTTGGCCAGGGTAACCTACAATTCCACTGATCGCAATGCTTGGAAGAGGATGTTAAAAAGGCGTACTTCCACCCGCCCCTGATTACAGTCGTTTGCGTTGGGCCAAACACGAGAATTTCTAACCAGAAATTAACCCACATTCTAATCATTCAATTCCAGGGGTCAATGACCTTTACCTTCCACCTGCCCAGGTTAACCCCATTTGATCCTCAAATTAAGTAATTTCAATTTCCATTCAATCCTCACTTCACACACAACACAAAAATCAAATAAAATGGCTTTGCCGGTAATTTCCAAGTTGAAAGAAAAGCGCCTCCACAAATATTTATCTAGGGTCAGGGACACGAGCGAGAGAGAGAGAGAGAGAAAACAAACCAAAACCACAAAATTGTATCGATTGTTTTGCCAATGAAGTGGAAATCGTGATGGAAAAGTCAAACAGCGGCCTGTAATTTTCACTAATTTCGGCAACGTTTTTTGGTTCGTCAACATTTTGTCGAATTTGCTTCCCAAGTAGCCAAACAAAACATTTAGGCAATGGAAGGGAAACGGCAAGCAATTTCATTTCTTTTGTTGACTTGCAGAAATGGCAAGTCGAGAAAAAGATATGTACGTACAGTTTTTTGCTCTAAAAGTTGGATATATTAATGTGGGCTCTTTGATTTAAAATAGACTAAGGACAGAGGGGGGCTCTAATTTGGTATAAAGCTTGCTTGCTTACTTTATTTACTTAAGGATTAAAACTGGCATTGACTCTTCCAACTTGTTAGATAGGTAGGTAGTACCGGCTGACCCCATATTGGGTGTCACACATAGACCCTTAGGTCCTTAGTGAGGCTGCGTGTTTTTGTTGGTACCATTTGCCTTAGTCTCGTTGTCTTGTCGTGGAGATTGCTGGGCAGCTGCAAATGAGGTGTTTTAGAGCTTCTGCAACTCCAGGTTCCTTGCTTTTCCTGCAGGTGTCCTCTGTCGTAATGCCTAGCTTGATCGCGTGAGCGTCTGCTAGGCAGTGTTCCGTTAGTATGCCTATGAGCAGTCTTCAGACTCTTCTTGGGAGTTGTACCAGATAGTGCGTCAGTTTGTTGTCTCTTGTCTTGCACATAATTTTAGAGATTCTGCATCCAGATGCATGCCTCCATTTTACATCTGCTTTTTCTCTGCTATATCTTCCATCTTGCTGTATAGCGTATGTATGGAGATAGGTATGCTTACTGATTCTTCTTGGCCAAGTCTATTGCTTCTCTGCACGCCAGGACATTTCTGTAGTTGATGGAGCGTCCCAGCATTGCCTTGATTGCCGGTCTAGATGTTAATTTGGTTGATTGGAGCGTGTGTTTCTGCCAATTCTACTGTTTTCCTTATTGGAAAGACTTCCTCCTGGAAAATAGTGCAGTGGCTTGGCAGTTTGTAAAAGAGCTTCAATCCTGGCTCTTCACAATATAATGCGGCTCCGACTCCTAGGTCTATCTTTGAGCCGTCTGTAAAGAAGTGTTTTGCTTCTTGGGACAATATTGTACGCCAGTCCTCTGGTTGGGCAGTCTTTTGTGCGATAAGGCGTGCTTGAATGTCCAGGTAGTTGACACCTCGGATGTGTTCTTGTGCTTTGGTTGGAGTGGACCTCAGCGCCTCCGTGACGCAGACCAATGCAAACCGCTGGGTCTTTTCAATAAGCTTTAAGTATGTGGATTTCTCTGTGGCTTGCCACCATACCAGTATACCGTGCAGCACTATCGATCGTAATACTGAGATGAAGAGCCAGTGCATCAGATTTGGTGATAGGCTCCAAGAGCTGCCCGGCATCTTCTTTGATGCATAGAGTGCACTGGTCGCCTTTTTCACTCTTTCTTCCACATTAGGTTTCCTCGACAGTTTAAGTACTCACTTTTCATTTTAAATAACAGAATTTTAATTGGAAGATATATCGTTTCCATCCCAACCGCAAGATTCGAGGATACCAGATCTCATACAAGCTAAATGTTA
The DNA here is from genome assembly GCA_018904265.1 of Lordiphosa collinella. Lineage (NCBI taxonomy): Eukaryota > Metazoa > Arthropoda > Insecta > Diptera > Drosophilidae > Lordiphosa > Lordiphosa collinella. The sequence goes on along the minus strand of JAEIFV010000458.1, from coordinate 239,549 downwards.
TGTAAGTAGTTAAACCGAAAATTGTGAAAAAAATGTCATCGAAGGTCCTCGAGTTTTGAAGAATCTAAATCATGTTATTCTTTCGCATAACTTTAAAGAGAGACACACAACACCACAAAAGGTTGGTTGACCGTACAGCTGTTTCAAGACGCACCAGTGGTCTTTTTGCATGGCGACTGCAATTCCAATAGCCATCTCTCCATGCCTACAATGCCGTCAGACCTGTTCCGGTTTTCACTTTCACTAAATTTGCTTGAATTCGATTTGGTTACCTGTTCCGGTCTTCACAATTCTATAGACTTACTCGAATTGAATTCACATTGCTTGCAGCCGATGAATTCAAAAGTAAATGCGATTTTTCATAAATATTGTTGTTCCATTGTTTGATGTATTTAGATACTTTTTGCAATCTTACATTCCTTTAAAAATTATTTTTAATAAACAAATTAATAATTTTTATGAATAGCTTTAATTTTGCAACGTGTATTTTGTTCAGGCTTTCTGGCTTTCAGTTTTTTATGAAGCGCTGGGTACATGTTCATAAAATGCCATTCAAAATAAAAACGACATTTTAATCTACCATCAACTATTTTGAGTGCTTATTTATTAGATTGTTTGGCTTCACCAGTTGATTAAGGTGAAAATGTAGTTGACGGAAACAATTTGAAAATGAAACAACGAATTGCAAATCGTTCGAGTACCAGAACAGGTAAAACCAAATCGTTCGATTTTCCTTTCATTTGAAATCGAAGAAATATGTAAAACCGGAACAGGCCTGCATAACTCATAAGCAAGAGGTAATTGATTGATCGGGGGTGTTCCAGAAAGATTTTCGTATAAACGTGTTCGTTTCGAACTACCCACCCGACAATTTCTCGTATGTATCCGGACATACAAGAATTACGATAGTTTCTCTTATAATCGAAATCCGTGTTTCTTAAGAGATGCGGGTTTCAAACGGACATTAGCTATTTTTCTCTATATGTGACAGCAGCAAAGTAGAGAAACGAAGGAAAAAGAAAAATGCACAGAAACTCAGCTGCGAAAAAACGTATTTGAGACCTCAGAGCATTGTAAAAAATATCGGAAAAATATAGAAAATTTTAAAAACAACAAAACAAAAAAACCAAAAAAAAAAAGAGAAAATCAAAATAATTTTAATTTCAATGCCTTGAATAGGATTCGAAACCACGACCTCGCGGCTGCACGGCAAATGTCTTGCCATTCTACCACCAGTCTTGATTGCATTCTTTACTGTCATTTCGCCACCGTCTCGCGCGACACTGTTGTATCGGTGAGCGTTAAGATGTCCGTCGTTCGTGTTAGAGTGCCGAGGTCCTGAGTTCGAGTCCCAGTAAGGGTAAGTAAAAAAAGAAATAATAATAAAAAAAAAATTGTATTTAAAAAATTACCACAGCAAAAGTATTGAGGGGGGAAGGGGAGGGGTGGTGAAACGGCTTGGTTTGGGGGAATGTGGTGTGTGTGTGTGTGGGGGAGCAGCAGCAACTTTTTTTCAACTTTTGCGAAACTAAACGTTTGCAACACGTTTTCAGATCCGTTCTCGACAGCGAAAACGTATTGAAACGGATTAGTTTTCGATCCGTTTTCGCTATCGAGAAAGTGTCGAGAACGGATCCGAAAACGGATATCGAGAACTTATGTTTTGCTGCCACAAATTGAGCGACAGGTAATACTTTTTCGGACCGAGAACGGAACACATTCTCGGTAGTTTTGTGAGAGAAACCTTCGAGAAAATGTCGAAAACGGATCCGTTCTCGATACCGGTTGTCGGGTGGGTATAACTGCTTGCCCTTACATGTGCAGTGTCTCCAAAATGCATGGCTACAAGATTAGATGACAAAAGTTGCGAGATTTGAAACCGACTGCTCAGCGCCACGTATAATTAGGGCATAATTAGGTTTTCGTTCCCTATAATCTAGTAGGCGACATTATTCTAGACATTATTCTAGATACCCCGATGTCATCAGATCGCCTGGGATTTCCGTGGTTCTATGGTAAAATTGATTTTAAAGCGGTGATTTTCCAATTTCTTCAGGTTCGCTGATGTATTTTGTATAATTGCCTGGAAGAAGAGGTCCCTAAACAGCATCTTTATCGTCATCGTGACTTTCAGGATCCAGTAAATCATATTGATTAGTATTTATATGTGAGCAATTAAATAACAGGGCAAATTTTTAAAAGGAGCAGGATGGTTTTTTCCGAATTTTAGCCACTAAACAATTACCAAGTAAAAGCAAAATATAAGAATTTGGACATCCGTCCGACCTTTAAACAGAAGGGGACTACTTGTCTCACCCTAAATGAGTGCTACACTCAGAAAAAAATGGCGTTCTCAAAGGCAGTCCCATTTCTTACTTTTGAATCCAATCCGTTCTTGATTTTTCCGTTCTTAAAGGAAGACCACACTCTAAAAAGTATACCAAACGTTCTAAATCGAAGAACAAATTAAGAAAACTCGTTCTTAGATTGGGTCTTGAAATATGACCGATGAGACTGACATGATGATGATCGGTAACAAGAAAAGGTATTGGAAGCTTGGGATCAACTATGTTATATTATTACCAAAAATAGGGAAAAGCTAACTTCGGCTCGGCCGCAGTTTTGTATACCCTTGCAGTTTGTTTTTCTAAAAAGACTACTTATCGGACCTTACTTTTCTATGGGAGCTGTACTATATAGATGTCCGATTTCGATCAAAATTAGTGCAATCATAGAAAAGCATAGCAAACTGTTAAATACGAAATTGGAAGGCGATTCCAATTAAAACAAAAAAGTTTTTCTTACTAGAACTTCATTTTCGATCGATCATTCATACTTTAGCTATATGCTATAGTCATCAGATTTAGATAAAACTTTGTAGAAATGTGTTAAAGTATAAAAAAAGAATAGCAAAAAGAGGACGTTTCCAATAAAAACAAAAAGTTTTCCTCACTCGAACTAATTTTTCGACCGATCGTTCCTATGGGAGCTATATACTAAAGTCATCCGATTTCAACCAAACTTTGTAGAATTGTGTAAAAGCATATAAAATAAGTACATGCCAATGAAAAGAACGTTTTCATTAAAAACAAAAAAGTTTTCTTCACTCGAACTAGTTTTTCGACTCGATCGTTCCTTTGGCAGCTATATGCTTGATTTCGACCAAACTTTGTAGAATTAGTGAAATCATGGAGAAAGGATGGTAAACTAAGAAATACGTACTTTGGAGGCGTTTCCATTAAAAACAAAAAAAGTTTTTCTCACTAAAACTAGTTTTTCGACCGATCGTTCCTATGACAGCTATATGCTATAGTCATCCGATCCGGCCGGTTCCGACAAATGTGCAGCGTATTTGTTCCAAAAGACTTCGTGCAAAGTTTGGTGAGGATAGCTTTAAAACTGACGGAGGAGATAGCATAGAAACAGACAGACGGACAGACGGACAGACGGACAAGGCTAAATGAACTCAGATCGTCATGCTGATCAAGAATATATATACTTTATGTGGTCGGAGATGCTTCCTTCAATGCGTTTCAAACATCCGCACAATTTTATAATACCCTCTGCAAGGGTATAAAAACTTGTTTCTTTTCAATGGAAACGCCTTCAAACTTCGTATATCATAGTTTACATTGCTTTCTCATGATTCTACTAAGTTTGACCGGGCATCTATAGCTATCATAGAAAATAGAGTCTGAAAAGTAGTCTTAGTGAGAACAACTTTTTTGTTTTCAACAGAAATGTCCTTAAAATTGGCATGTATTTGTTTTATATACTCCCACACCATTTTATAAAAATTTGTCAAAATCGGATGACTAAAGCATATAGCTGTCATAGGAACGAGAGGAAAACTTTTTTTGATTTCACTGGAAACGTCCCTTTACGTAGGCATATATTTTTTTATATACGTCATACAAATAATTATATGTGCATTATTGCTATTGTTTTTATTTACTGTTATAAGCTCGATTTTCGAAGTTTAAAGAGTGCCGAATAATTTTGCTACACTTTGTGTTTGCTAGCATCGAATTTCTGCCATTCTAATCTCTTTCGTGGTACCATTACTTCGAAAATGCTTCCGAGCATTGGGTTTTGCGTAGTGAATAATTATATGTGCAAAGCTCTTCCAGCTGAACTTTCTTGGTGATTGTGTTGCGATTCAACCAAAATTCGTAGAAATTTGTTTGAATCTCTATTGTAAGTATATATTAATAAAATGGAGCTTGATTTGTGTATCATATTTTTTGTTATTAGGCCAAAATGCCACGTGGTACTAGTTTGTCTGATCGCGAGCAGGGAATTATCATGGGCATGCATGAAAGCGGCTCCAAGATCTCCGATATAGCAATCAGACTTAACCGGCATAGGAACTGTATATCCAGGTTTCTGAAAAACCCCACAGAATATGGTACAGCTCAACGCATCGGACGAAAGAATCAAATCGATGAACGATGCAAACGCCAGATTCAACGTCTTGCAGTGGAGGATTCGATGAGTAGTGGTCAAATAAGGGCTCAAATGGGACTCCAAATCACAAGAAGTAGAGTCGATCAAATTCTACATGAAAATCGATTCATTAAACATACCTCAACCAAAGCTTTTGAGCGGCATATTAAGGATCGCTTAGACTTTGCCAATAGGCGGGAAGTGGCACCGCACGTCTTAGGAGAAAGAAGAAAAACACTGGCCGCGTTCAGCTACAAAGGAAAGACCCCTATGCTTCATATCCACTCGAATGAATGCCAGGATGTATGTAGAGCTTCTGGACAGTGAGCTTATAGAATTTGCTGGCAATTTGTACGGCGATGATTGGACCTACCAGCAGGATAATGCTTCCATCCACACAGCAATGGTCACCAAAGAGTTTTTTAAGGCCAGAAAAATTCCCCTATTGAAGTGGCCCGCATTAAGTCCGGACCTTAATCCCATCGAAAATCTTTGGTGGATTCTGTCGGCTCGTGTTTTTAAAAACGGACGACAGTTTGAGACGGTTCGACACCTTAAATTGGCAATAGCATGGATGGGCTAATATTGACATATCTACCTTACAGTCATTAGTCAATTCAATGACGAATCGTCTTGACCTTCATCTTAAACCAGTTTATAAATATTAAAGACTGAAAATGGAAAAAAAGCGATGTTATTTGTATTAATCAAAATCGGATGACTAGAGCATATAGCTGCAGTATGAATGATCGGTCGAAAAAGAAGTTTTTGTAAGAGATCTTTTTTGTTTTAAATGGGATCGCCTTCAAAAAATGCAGATGATTATTTGTTATGCTTTTCCTTGATTCCACTAAATTTGGTCGAAATATGATATCTATATAGGATAGCTCCCATAGAAGTAGACTTCCTCTATTTTTTATTTCAATTTCTGTGGTTGTTAAGCCAGAAAATACGAAAGGTGGGAGTTGATTCTTAAAATCCAGGCTGCAAAGAATCTAGCAAGCCAACTTTATTAAAACAAGGTTGAAATTTGGCAGAGCTAAGGGATTTGGAAATTTCTTGGGTCTCAGATTGGAAAAGATTTTTTAGAACTGACTAAAATAAGTAAAGTCGTTAAGTGTCTTATAATCATACCAACCTGAAAATGCTTTGCTTCTCTAGTTTTTCATACTGAAATATTTTGAAATGATAAAGTAATAACGAGAAAGCAAAGTTAACTTCGTCTGTGAACTTTTCTGACCACAGACTTAATTTTGTGACCAACGACTTAATTTATAATCTTTATGTCTTGTGTCATTGGAATATTCAATATTAAAACTAAGAAAAACAATTTCTATGGCATTTATATCGCGGTTCCGACATATGTGCAGTGTGCAGCTACAAAATGTCTCTCTGCAAAATTTCAGCTCGATAGCTTCAAAACTGAGGGACTAGTTTGACGGACATACGGACGGACGGACGGACAGACAGACGGTCAAAGCTCAATCGATTATGTGGTCGGAGATAATTCCTTCTATGCGTTCCAAGCTTCTGGGCAAAATTATAATACACTTTTCAAGTGTATAAAAAGAGATAGGATTAATGCCATAAAAGAAAGTAGGAGGAGCCATATGAAAACATGTTATAAAGTAAACCGATTTTGTTACCCATATCATTTGTGTTTTCTAATCAATCTACGATTTCATTGCACCTCCTCCAATTCGACATCCCCTCTAACATTATCGCTGATGGATTATGCACATTGACAACAAACTTCACTTCGCATCAGCCTCAACGGCAACGTTCCACATTCAATTTCATTAGATTTTCCATTTTCATAAACGTGTACGATCATCAATTGTCATTAGAGGAAAAGTGCCGTCTGTCAAAGTGGGGAAGGAAAGTTTGCCAGCGCAACACAGAGATCCCAACCAGATAACAAGCAATTGATGCATTCAGCTAGCGGAGCACTTAGGGGGGGCGACCACCAGGCAGCAAGTTGTAAGAACAAATAAACAATTGGCAATTGTGATTCGGCTTGGGCTCGTAGCTGGAGAGTCACACCGAGACCCGGTGACATACATTTGGTGCCCCTACATGTGGAAACCGAAAGTCACACAGAACCCCAAGGAGATAATCATCAGGCTCAGTGGCGGTCGTGTGAAACATAAATGCTCCTAAATTGATTTTTAAATGCTCTTGGGGACCTCGAGCAAGGAGTTGACCTAAGCGCAACCCTCTGGGAATACGAATGCGACGACGACGAGAAGACGCTGCCGTAATACGCAGCCCAAAAAATCTGTATTTTTCTATTTAAGGCCATAACAATTTGTAAGCCTCACGTTTTTTTTTTGGGCCTAGCACATACACTTATTTGGCTAGGATGAGAAGCAGAAATCCAACTCAGCAGAAGGAGCAGGGAGAGAGAGAGAAAGACCCGACGCCCACAAAGAAAGGCGAAGGCGTTGCCGCTACAAATTCCCAGCTGGGTTGATATGAAATCACAAAAACATTGCATAAACATGCGACGGAAACGACGGGACAATGGGCCACCTAAATGAACTGATCGTAAATTGTGCGGTAGTTGCGCACAATACAATCAAAAAGGTCCTCCCCGGGGGAGGGGGAGGCAACTGTGAAGTCATAAATTTGTCCACTCTTTTTTGGCGTTTCTTTTATGCTAACGTACCGTAACGTTAACGTAAGAGAGCACGCCCCAAGGGAGTTGACATGGTCAAGATCATCTGGAGTTGGGCTGTGTCTGTTTTTTTTTTTTTTGGGAATATCTGTGTGTCGCTCGCTGGGGAATTGGCCGGGGCTAAGAATGGGTGAGGCTCTGCAATGAATAAATATTTTAAATGTGATGAAACGTCATGCTAGAAGTGGGTAGCTTTTTGGAATGCAGATCTGTTGTTTACTTAAACTTTTCTTTCTTAAGAACATATACGACATTAATAAGGAATAGGAGTATTTCGTTTGTAGGGCCTTGCACCCTTAACTAGGGATGCAAACCGGTTCTGAACCGAACCAAACCTACCCCTAACCGAACCGCTAATTCCAGCTGAAAAACCGAGCGGCAAACCGAACCGGCGTCCCTTCGAAAATGCTGAACCAAACCAAAAACCACAAGGCAAAACGGTTCGGTTCACATCACAGACGAGTTTGCCCAACGACCTCCTAATACGCCTGTCCATTTCTTTTACAAGACCAAATTCTCAATGTTCCGTCCTGTTTTTTTCACCCCAATCCAACTTTAGAAGTCGGCATATCCGACTGTTCAAATGTTCTCTAGGGTTCAATTTAGAATTTTCAAATGTTTGGGAAAAAGAAACTTAAAGTGAACTTTGACATTTTAAAACGCCTTTTAAAGCCTCTAAAATCCAATCCAAGACAAATACTTTATAATGCGTTCTAGCCGAACGGACCCAACTTTACGTTATATCAATACTTAAGGGCGATCCTTAGACAAAAATAGGATCAAATGGAAACAAATGGAAATTAGATATTAAAAGCCAATTAACATTGTCGGTTTTTGAAAGAGGGAACATTTAAGAGTTCCGATTCCGCATGATTTGATCAGAATCGAAAACGGGAACACCCTGTATGACTTCACGAGCTGTAATGTACTCAAGAAAGTGTTTTAAGAAATCAGATATGGTGAAATAAGGAGCGATCCAAGAACTTAAAAGCTTTTTTAAAAGTTTTCCCAAGGTGTGGAAAATACCTTTCCGCGCTGATTTAGGGTTAAGCCGGGACTTAAGGCGAAATTATGGACGATCCTTGAACAGACGATCCTTTTTGGACACTTCTCGGATAAATTCGGTACGTTATCCTTAAGTTTGGGCTTTAGGAGTTGAGATTCGGCGGAATTACGGGTCGTTTTACTTAAAGACGGGTATTATGGTTTAAGATTTAGCAGAATTTCGGACTATATTTTTATACTCTGTACCAAAGGTACATAGAGTATAATAAGTTTGTGCAAAAGCCATGTCCGTCTGTCCGTCTGTCTGTCCGTATGAACGCACAGATCTCAGAGATGGTAAGAGATAGAGGTTTGACATGTATGGGACTTATGCTTCTTATACTTGCAGGCAGATCAAGTTTATTTTTAATTTTTGCCACGCCCACTCCCGCCCCCTCAAGTTGGAAAAAACGTCATATCTCCCACAGTTTTATAGATAGAAGGTTCGTTCCTTCTGGACACATTTAGTAATTAGGATTAATAATCGATCCGCCAAAGGAATGGTAGAGATCGGATGAAGGGCTGTCGAGTTATAATGAAGACAAACAATTATGGGCAGCATCGGTCGCAACGGTTATGGGCAGCACTTCACAGGTACAGAGTATGTTATAGTCGGGCTTGACCGACTTTCTTTCTTGTTAGTTTTGCCTTACCTTCGAAAGATCGGGATTTCATGAACTATATTATAAACTTAAACTGAAACACCGAACCGAACCGAAACTGCGGTTCGATTGTCTTAAAAAACCATGTAATAAACCAAACCGGTGGTTCAAATCCTGTGTGAACCACTGAACCGAAGCAGACCTTATTTCCGATCGGTTTGCTTCCCTGCCCTTAACATTATCTGATTTGCTCTCTCCGAACGCAAAAAAATCGACTGCTATCTTTAGTGCTCACAGAGATCTGCAGCAGTGCAAAAGAACTTGATATTTTTAGCACCCAAGGGTCCCAACTCGTCCTTACTCTACTCGTGACTTATACGCACTTCACTCTTGCAGTCGCAATGATTCCCGAGTCACCCGTGTGGCTCATTTCTTATACTTATGCAAGCACAGAGCGCAAAAATTTGATTGTTGATTGGGTTTGTTGCTCTCTTTTTCGACATTACAAGCACTATTCTATGGAGAGAAAAACAAAGAGAGCGAGAGCAGTGTGTGCCCCCACAGGGCCATCTTTGCAGCATGTGCACTCCTCGCTATCATCATGGCCGACTCTTTTTAGGTAGCTCCTAAGACAGTCATGTCCACTACGGAGCTGAGTTAAATGGAAGTTCACCTTACCATGTTTCCTAGTCTGCCATGGCAATAGTCTCGGGACTAGGCTATGGGTCCAGCGACCCTTCGTGGATTGGTCCCAGCGCTATTGCCACTTGTCGATGCTCCGCTGCCTCGCCTCCTGCTGCAGTGTACCTCTGTTTGGTTGACTTTAGTCACTCAACTGTGAAGCCCGGTACCTCTCCATTGCCTCTGTGGCCAGCTCGTTAAGTGAAATCATCCCGGCAATGCTCAAAGCAGCATATTCCGACACCGTTCGATACGCAGAAGTAACCCTATTCTTCTTCTAGTTCCGATCCCTTGTGGGACAAGGGCATCAACCACTCCTCTCCTCCAGCGAACTCTGTTGTTGGCCGTCGCTTTCAGTTCTCCCCAACTTTTCCCGAAGCTTTGCGCCTCTCTACCGACAGTCCTCCTTCAAGTTTCTTTGGGTCTGCCACGTGACCGCCCAACTCTGTCCAACGGGTTCCATTCCATTGCCTTCCTTGCGATGTTGTTTTCGCTTTTTCGCAATGTATGTTGTATCCAGCTCCATTTCATCCTGCGTATTATGGTGTCGAATATTATCTCGTTTAGGTAGCTCAGAGTTCCGTATTCTGTCAGGACAGAATACGCAGTAGTTGCGTTGCAGGCAACGGTTTACAAATGTTTGGAGTTTCGCTACTATGGAAGCTGTAATTTCCCAAGTGGGAGAACCGTATAAGAGCACTGGCAGTAAGTTGGACTTGAAGAGCCTGATTTTGAGCCAGTGTGGATATGTCGAGCAACGCCAAACAGCTGACAACATCCCATAGGCACCTTTAGCCTTTTGGAAGGCGCACATCCACATCGAGCTCCGTCCCTCCATCAACAGCGACTACGCTTCCCAGGTAGGTGAATTGCTCAACTTGCTTAATTGGCTCTTCGTCCAAAACCAGAGCATGGGATTGTTCGGAACGTATGCTGAGCGCTTTTTTCTTCTTCGTGTTGATTTTGAGGCCTGCCGATTTAGCTGAGGTGTCAGGGTGGGCTAGTGTATTAGCCAGGTCGCTTAGCTTATTTGACAGGAGGCATATATCGTCTGCATAAGAAGTAACCCTCAGTGCGCTTAAACGGTACGCCCCACATACGCCTTTTATATAGCTGGAGAAGGCAGATGTTCTCGGAAGCATAGCCTAGTGTGCAGCATTACTACAAGGTACTTGATGGCTCTTTTGGATGTTATCGCTGTTCCATTGACTCTGACCCAGGCTGACTCCACCTTCTTACGACTGCTTATAAGCACCGCCTCTGTCTTTTGCACCGCAAGATCGAGACCCGCCGCGCTAAGCCACTGGTGGATGCGCTCAATGCCAGAATTGCACGCCTCTTCGGACCTTCGAAGCACTTTGCCTACAGCAACCAGCACTCCTGGAGGGAGAGAGAGTCGCAGGACCCCATCATATATGGCGTTTTATAAAACAGGTCCAAGCACGGAGCCTTGAGGAACCCCTGCAGAAACCGTGGGGAAGCCCTGAGGTACTTAAGGACTCTGCCACTGAAGTACAACCTGATTATTGCCTGGAGGTATGGCGGAACACCAAATTCACAAAGAGCGCTAAGGATTCGGTTCCAATCAGCGCTGTTAAACGCATTTTCATGCCTAGGGTGACCACCAGACAGTACTCCTTAGATACTCGTTTACAGCTAGAGCCCTTAATAGCACTACGTGCTATTGTGACCACCTTGTCAATCGCATCCACTGTTTACTTCACTTTTCTAACACCAAAATGGTTTGACGAAGCCCACCTGCTCCAGTGATGGCCTCGTCGAGTAGCAGTGTGTGTTCTGTAAGCGTCCGACAGGCACACGAAGACGAAAACAACCATCGGCAGGTACAACAAATTTGTCACCCGATCAAACAAAAGACCCGTCACAAAAATTTTAGTACGACTGAGGGTGAGTGTTTGATTTGACTGCATATTTGTGTGCCAGGTCACACTGCATATGCGTTTACAGCGAGTGCAATCGTTTTCTAGAAAACAGGATTTCTAACAGATTTCTGGTGCTCAACAACAGAAGCAACATTTTTCTGTTCTCTCGTCTTGTGTTTCTATGCTTGATTTCTTGTATGTATGTACCCACTTTTATGTCTTTATATACACTTATGAAATTTTCTTCAAACTCTTCTATATCTTCTCCTATATACTTACTTTAACAAAATTTTTAACTTTTTTTTTAGAACTTTTGCCTATCTGTGTGAGTGTGATTTATAACTCTATACGACACTATATATGTAAATAAAGCCAGCACTATTTCAACATGGGATAATGTTCTCCGCTTCTCTCGTTTTTTCACTTTGACTATTCTTCGTACTCAACGTTACGGCTAGCTGGTAAAGATTATCCTCTTGGGGGTTTTCTGGCACTTTTTCTGCTTCACCTGGGATTTGGTGGCTGCTTGCTTTGTTGGCCGCACCATAGGCTTAAAGACGTTGGTGCCTCACTCGATCTGCCACATCGAGGAGGATCTTGAGAAGGTCTGCACCGAAGGATACCCGGATGCTGCACTTGTTCAAGTGCCTTGCAGATTCGTCCGATGATGATATAGGCAATGAAAACAGTGGACCTTTTGTTGTAAAATCTGTTTTAGTGATAGCGAGAACCGTTCGTAAATGAAAGGCGGGTGTATGTCTTAACAAAACTGCTTTTTCTCTTATCTTACTCAATCATATTTTTACAATGAACAAGGGTGAGGTGGCGCGAAGGATTCTTTTTGGCTCTCAGGGACTTTTTGCCGCCAAGGATGGCATCAAAATTTGCAGATTGCCTAAGTTGAATATTCGAATGCTTTTCCAACTTCACGCGAGGAGAACAGAACAGAAAGAGATCAATTCGACCACTGACACTAGTGAGACCAAAAATTTCAGGCAAAAGGAGTGCTGGCTTAGCGCTGTCGACCAACATGGGGCTGCTAATGTAATATCAGTGCTTGTTAACGTTACATCGGTTATGATTGATCACGACCCGTTAAAATTTAAACCAATTACCCTTCAACAAAATTCTAATTTAATTCTGGATGATTACCCATTTGGCTGGGTCTAAGAGAGACCAATTAAAAAACTCTCAAAACTATTCAATATAGGCAGAGCAAAAGCTTTTTGAAGATTGAAAAGTTCTCAGTTGTCAGTTATGGAAAGAATGCTAAGTAGCTGATAATAACGATGGACAATAAAAATGTAATAATTTATACTCAATTTCTATTCTTAGTCCAATTCTAACCAACTTAGAGTTTTTTTTTTTAGAATAAGAAACTTAAACCATGCCTAAGAACGAGCATGTTTTGAGTTTAAAGAACAGAATGGTGGTAACTTCGCCTTCGTCTTGATGATCAGTAATAATTCACAGATGAGTGCTCTCAACTACTTCATTAAGAAGCTCTGCTTGAATAAACACAACGTCCTGCCCAGCGCCAAGAATTTGATCAGTAGCCAAAACCATTCAGATAACCACTATTTCCCATAGCCCCGATCAAAATGTTCCAGCACCCCTTTGGCAAATTTTTGGAACTTCTCTAGAGCCTGCAAATCAAATGCCATAAACAAAGTAAAGCTCAAGATTTTAATAAGCGGTAGCCACTGCCATAACAATTTTAATTGAATTTTAGGCCAGTTGGGTGTGGTCGATCGGTCGCTTGGTCGCTTGGTTGGTTGGGGCGGCTTTAGAAATTCTTCAAGCCGAAGGAAAATGGCGAAACATAAATTAATATGCAGGCAGGTAACAGCAAACAGCAATAGGCGGAACAACTGCAAGGCAAGGCCAGTAGCCGGGCCAAGTTTATTGATGTTGCTGCTTGCTCATGTGGTTAGCCGGCAGCAGCATGAGCAACATGTTTGCCCAAAGCTTCGCTTAGACAATTTTCTAATAGAAAATTTCCTGACAAGTGTGTGTCCGTGCAGGGGCAATAAATTGTTGATGGTTTTTTAATACTCTAGGCTCGAGGGAGGAGAAGAAATTCCTTAATTTTTTAAGCTAGTTTTTAGGGGTATACAAAGCTTCAGTTTGCACTTTCTTTTCCGCGCCTTAGTGGCTTGCTGTATGTTTGCCTGAACATGAATCGGCAGCAACATGACCAGCGACAACAGCAACAACAAATTCAATTCGATTTCCTTATTGATGCTGGCGAATTCTATTTAAATTGTTGCAAGGAGTATTCTTTGGAGTCGTCCACCTAATGGGCAGTTTGTTGCTTATTTGAAAACTTGTGCTTGTTGCTGCTGTTGCTGTTATTAGAGGTTGCTGCGGTGCACAGTGCAGCTCGGTTGTTGCCTGGGCGTTTAACCATTATTATATATTGGCCTCATGCTAGTCATTCGTTTGATTTTTCCTTTTTTGTGAGTAGGCCGGCTCAGCCTCTGCAATTTATTCTGCAGGCTTCCGTGGGCTGTGCTGTTGCCAAGACATTGATCTAATAAATGTTGCTGGTGGTATTTCGTTTTCTTCTGCCTTACATCTGCAACTCAAATTGCCTTTTGCGTAGTCGTACTCGGGTTTGATCCACTAAACCAATAATGCCAGAGAGTTGACCCAGTTTCCCATTTTTTCCCTCCCCAGTTGGCTTGTTATGCGATTTTTGTGGTAATTATAGGAATAGAGGTAAAAACATAGTTGTCTCAAGCCTACACACAAGCAATTTGCAGGCGAAATGTTTGCAAATTGAGTGAGAAAGAGAGAGAGGAGAGAACGAGGACAACAAAGTTTTAACAACTTTAGATAATTGGGCCGAGATACCAAATGGAGGGAGATATGAAGAATACATTAAGAAGTGCAACGATATATTGGGGGATGTTTGCGTTGTCGAATTGAGGCATCTGCACTTAACACTCAGATTTCTGATTCACTGTTGCATTAGATTCACTGTTGAAATATCCTTTGAAGGGTATAAAATTGGCAAGTTTAATTAAAAAACCACTGAGCTACACCAATTTTGGAACGGGGCTTTAAGTACTTGAAGGCAGATCAGGTTGATTCTAAATTTATGCCACACAGCCTGGGTCCTCTTATCTTAAATAAGTATCGAAACCAATATCGTCAATCGTTTTTGATTTCGATCAATCGGAATTTGTAAAAGTTCTGAGCTCCAAAAAAAACAAATCCGAATGAAACATTTGGGCCAGGAGTCGGTCCAATGAGGATGAAAAAAAATTGAAGTTTAAAGCCAAATAAATAGATCACTATTATTATTTTGGAAACTGGATCATTTCCCAATTCGGACTCCATATTATCTGATCGATCTTTTAACAGTCGTTAAAAATATCCTCAAATATAAAAATGGAAAGAAATTTTGATTCCTCGACGAACATCCTAAGACTGCATTAAACCTGAACAAATGCATCTTGTTATAACGAAAATCAGCAACGAATTCTAAACATAAGTCTTCAGAACCCCACGCCCCCGTGGGGTAATTCTGTAAAAATCGCGCTTAAAAGTGTCAATGGATTTTACCTAGGGAAAATAGTCCTTTTAGTTTTGAGTCAATGTTGTACAATATTTCACAGTGCGACACTCAAAAAGACCTGGGAACGGGAATTTAGCTTAAATATTGCATGTAGCTCCTCTCATCTATGGCGGTTTTTACAAAATTTTAGCTTTCATCGATTTTAAACCAGCAACAGCTGTTGTCTCTGTGTGTTGCTTGTTTCAATGTGCCCATTACACGCGAGCTTTGGTTGATCAAGAAAAACTGGGTATGTTTCCTGATGCCTCTTTTGGTCCTTTTCCAGGTCTTCAAAAAAAAGTTTTTGCCTTTTGTTGAGTTTCTTCCTAGGGATACTCGCTGTGGGTGTTCCATGTCAGGTATGCCCGACAAAACAAACAGTGGGCTGTGGCCCCCCCTCTCGCCCGCGCGCAACACCGCGCGCCCCCTCTCTCCCAAGATCGTTTTCTTTGTCTTTCGGGTTGTTTGTGCGCTTAAAGGGGGAGGGGGAGGAATTTTCGAAATCTGAAACAAACTCGTATTGAATCGGGTATACACCTACCTACATTCAAAAATTTGTGGCTCTAGCTCTTATAGTCTCTGAGAAACAAGCGTTCATACGGACAGGGCTAAATCGACTCGGCTGTTGATGCTGATCAAGAATATATATACTTTATAGGGTAGCAAGTGTTTCCTTCTACCTGTTACATACTTGCACAACCGTAATCCCCCTTACATATTTCAATGGGAACAGGATATAATTTCAAACGGTTAATGCTATATGGACTTCATAAGAACGATCCTTTTAGTTTCGCGGGGTGCGAAGGCGTAACCAATTTATTAGTTGCACTGTGTAATAAAGGAATAAAATGATTTGGAGTTCTCAGAATTTAATTTTATCAATTTGTACCGGTACGTACCGGTGTACCGAAATAAAGAAACCCGGGTATTGTATCGAAACCGAAATAGAACCTTTAACCAAAACATTAATTTCGGAACTTACCGGAACCGAAACAGTTCGTTTCCGGTATTAATTCCTGAATACAAATATTCCAATTTTAACCTTTTTTGAAAACTTGCATGAACTTTCACGATAGCTTGCTAGAAAGGTTTTAAATGTGCCAACATCTTTGGCCACTCGAACGTCAAGTAGAATACTGGAAGTAAGATGCGATTAAATATTCTGTTCCTTTATACTCTGTACCCGTAGGAAGTGCTGCCCCGTTGCGCGGTCCTAAGTGTCTGTTTTCCGTATAAATCGACTATCATTCATCCGATCTTTACAATTCCTTTGGCGGGCAATAGAGAATCCCGATTACTAAATATGACCAGAAGAATCAAACCCTTTATCTGTAAAACAATGGGAGATATGACGTTTTTCGATATTGCGGTGGCGGGAGGCGGCGTTTCAAAAAATAAAATAAAGCTCGATCTGCCTGCAAGTATAAGATGCATATGTCCATACATGTCTATCCTACCGTCTCTGAGATCTGTTTGCTCATACGGGCAGACGGACATGTTTGCACAAACTAATTTTACTCCAGTGTTCCTCTGGTACAAAGTATAAAAATAGCTAAGAAATAAGTTTTTGTTATATTTCATTATGAATTTTGAGTTATCAAACAAGTGAAAATAGCTGTACTGTAGAGATCACAAGAGATGTGTGAAAAATACCTCAGTTTACGGTGAGTCAATAAACTCATATGCGAAGTTAGCCTACTTCTCATGCCGCTTTTTATATATTTTTGTGCTTCTCAGATTGACTAATACACTTGTCTGATATCTCAAATGGGAAACTTTTATGAGTTATCAAACAAGTGAAAGCACAGCTTACGCATTATTTTCTTCATAAATACGCTGAAATATTTATACACTTGAAAAGTGTATTATAATTTTACCCAGAAGTTTGGAACGCTTAGAAGGAATCATCTCCGACCACATAAAGTATATATATTCTTGGTCAGCATGAAGAGGCTGAGTCGATTGAGCTGTGTCCGTCCGTCTGTCCATCCGTCCTTCCGTCTGTCTGTTTCTACGCAAACAATTTTTTTCTGTTTAGTTTTATCGATCTGAAATCTTGCACTGGGCCATCTTTCGAATGGTCACTTTTTGTAGCTACCATAAAAATTTTTTTCTTAATTTTTTTATTTAATTTCTCAGTGACACAAGACATGAAGCTTATAAATTAAGTCATTGGTCACAAAAGTTTCAAGTGTATTATTTAAACTTCGGCAAAGACGAAGTTAGTTTTGCTTTCTCGTTTTATATAATTTTTGTATTTAAAAAACTGTCTTCAATTCTATACATTCCTAGGGACGGGGTTGAATTGAAAATTCGGGTTAGTGATCAGGATAGCTTGGGTCGGGATCGGGACGGGAATTGAATTATAAATTTGGGCTTTGGATCGGGACGGGAAGGGATAGTTCGTGTCGGGACCGGGACGGGGACGGGATCAAAATTTCTTTCTCGCGCCCATCTTTACTCTGTACACAGAGTATAAAAAAGTTTGTGCAAACATGTCCGTCTGTCCGTATGAGCAAACAGATCTTAGAGATGGTAAGAGATAGAGGCTCGCCATGTATGGGAGACAAACTTTTTATACTTGCATGCAGATCAAGTTTATTTTCAATTTTTGCCGTGCCCCCTCCCGCCCCCGCAAAATTAGAAAAAAACGTCGTATCTCCACGAGTTTTATAGATAGATGGTTCATTCCTTTTGGACATATTTACTAATCAGTATTATTTATCGATCCGCCAAAGGAATGATAAAGACCGGATGAGCGGTTGTCGAGTTATAAAGAAAACAAAGATTTGTGGGCAGCACCGGTCGCAACGGTGATGAGCAGCACTTCACAGGTACACTTAATTATTGGAAAAAATTTGTTTTTGCATTAATTTCTGCCAAAATTTTTAGCATTTGGCCCAGTGTGCGGTGGTCGCAACGATAATCGGGCTTGACCGACTTTCTTAATTGTTTTGTTATTATTTCTGGAAATTAATCTCTCGGATAAACCTTTAAAAAATATATATTTTCATATTTCCAATTCCCCGTCTGGGGTATGAAATCGATACTACGGGGACTGAACACGAACTTGCATGGCAACTTAAAACGCTAAACCATCAGCAAAATGGTGGAGGCCGTGGCTAAACTAAGTGAATTCTCGCAGCCCCGTGATAGAGTTGCTGAAAAAGGTTCATTCCGTCGGAAAATATTTAGTAATTGGGATTATATAACGATCCGCCAAAGGATTGGTGAAGATCGGATGAACGGCAGTACTTTCTGCTGCTACTGCGGCAACAAAGTACATCCTGAGCATAGAATTTCGTTGCTATAAAGTAAATTACAGTGGGGCATGACCGACTTCCATTCTTGCTTTTACTTAGAAAACTGTTCTTCAAACGTGACATGTAGGTTTTCTAAATAAACGTAAAAAATTTCAAATGCTAAATGCTATTTTTAGAAAGTCTACACGAAACGTGTTGTTGATCCCAATCTTCCCTTTAATGTGATTCGGACTTGTCAGTGGTTAATAGTCGTGTGTCTAAAAACCGGCAATGTCTAATTTCCTGAGACAAGGTAAGTGAGCGAGGCGAGTCCAGTCAAGGTTCGTTTTTAGAAGGAAGACCTTTTTTTTTTTTGCCCCTTTGCTCCCATTCCTCCCGACCCTACCCTCCTCTTAATACTACCTTGTGTAAATAGTATATTGAGTTACTTGCATTTTTATGGGCTGGGCCCTTAACGTGGCATTTAGAAAATCTACATACATGCCGCATGTAGCATTTAGAAAAGCTATATAAACGTAGTGGGTTGAAAGTCCCTGTCAAACATATTTGGTTTTCTCTGTGCAGTTGATTCGAAAACTAATTTTTCAAAATTCTGGAAAAATTATTTTTTGATTAATTACAAAATTTTCTTAAATTTCTAAAGGTTATTTTATATTTTGTTTTCGGTTTTATCCTTTGCTTTCAATAACAGATTGCCACATTGATATGGCTCGTCCTTTTATGTTTCTTTTAATGTTTTGCCACCTTGCATAACAGAAAGCCAGCAAGCATTCTCACACATTCTAATGTTCTAATTCTGTACTTCCATTACTGCCCATCACTGCTTAATATGGTTTAAAATGGCAGCATGAAGAGATAAAATTGCAGGATAATTTCTATGGACATTTTCCAATAGTATATTTTGCATTTCCTTAGTTCTCCCATTTCCTCGACTTGCGCCCTTTTTATCATTGAACTATAAATGCCTGTCCGTTGGTCACCTTTCGCCTAATCCTAACTGCCGATTTATGGCTCAACTGAGCCTTTTGGTAAGTAAGAGTACGTGAGTTAAGTATGCCAAGCTGGCGATCTATTAGAAGATATGCTAAAAGCCCAGGCCAAAGTGAGTGGCTTCCCTCTGCGGCTCCCGCTCCCTGGCAAACACTTCAGCTAATGACTCTCCTCGTCTGGCTGTTGCTCCTTGGTCAGATGTTATTTGCGGTCATTAGCCAAGTTCTTTTTCCTCTGTTTGTGGGACTCTCGACTTCTGCCGACTTCTTCGACTCCTTCGCTGCGTTCAATCAATTTGCGTCTTTGGCTCGTTGCAAGTAAAAGGCTTTCCACACAATGCATTGTTAGCTCACAATGGGCTTTTTGTTAACGGTTAAATTACACTTGATGCTGGTCTTTTAGGCTAATGATGCGTATGAGAATAAATGCTAATTCATTTGCACTCTGCTCCGCCGCTGATTTATTTATGCAAAAAAACCATGCCATTGGCAAGGGGGAGGGGGGGAGGTTGAACCATAAATTATGAATGCCAAATGGGTCGCTTCACTGGAATTGAGATGGGGGAATCAAATGCAGGTGCTGAGTGGGCATTATCAGTGAATTAAAACTTCTCTTTAGTAGCTGCCTCCCTCTCTCCGGCACCGCCTGCGCCTTGCTAACCCAAATCTGCTGGCAAAATGCGTGCGATTCGAATTTCCTTTTCCTTCAATGGCCAATGGCCAAAACACCTGCCGAGCGGGGCCAACAAATTTCACTTATTGCCAATTTGCTGCCAATGAAATAAAATACATTTTTTCTGGCTTTTGCCCATAGCCAAAAAACCTGACCGGCACACACAGCTCTCAGCGAGCAGCGGACAGCAGCCAATGTGGACTGTGCAATAAATAAATTGCAAAATTTATTTGGCGGCACTTACGCGTCGCTTTTTTTTCATCGACTGCATTTTCCATAGTGATTTATTTGCATCGATTGGGCAGAAGGAGCTGGGGATGAGGGAGGAGATGGACAGAAAATATCAATAAAAAAATAAATATTCTAGGTTATGGTTAGAGTTAGAGATGACGTGAGGAGTGCGTTACTAGCCATAAGAAAGTAACATGTTTCAAAGTAGTGAAACCTGTGAGTGCGGACTCATAAACTTTGCTCCTAAGATGTTAGAAATATCTTGGAGTTTTGGTTTGAGTCTGCGAAGTCCTTGATTATGTCGATCTGAAACACCAAAAGAAAAAATCCCCTCTCTAGATGGTTAGCTTTGCTTTAAGTTGTGTCTTTAAAATATTTACGAAAACAGAACTTTATTATACCGGGATGATCTTGAAACAGCTCTACAGACTACCTTGGTATTATAATTAAGTAGCTCGAGCTGTTTTGAGCTCACTTCTTGAAATGAAAACAGTATTCTTTTTTCTGCGTTTTTGATTAAATGTCAATCATCTTTAAAAAAAAATCACTTTTATCTTCACCACTCACCTGTCACGTCTCCACAAGTCACTACATTTCCAGCATCTCCATTTGCTGCACTCAACAGCTTCCAGCTGCGTTTTCTGCGAATCTCTCTCGACTCTCCCACCATGACGCGTCGGCCTTTCGGGCATTTTCAATTGATTTTCGAATTTATCAAACAGGAAGCATCTTTGGCAGACGCAGAGAACTTGTTGGGAAGTGCGCGTGTCCATTTAACGGCATTTTATAGCCAAGAAGCCGAGACGCATAACGTCCAGGCGCACCTGGCCAAAGCAATAGGCAAAGTGATCGATGTGACGAGTTTCGCTTTAGATTTTCCTCTTTTTTCCTATCCAAAGTAGTGGTCTGTGGTCTGGTTAACAATTTGTCAATTGCTCGCCCCGTTTGGCTAGGCTAATTTAACTGCTGGCTTTTAATTAGCCACCGCTAATTGGTGGGAATATTGATTAAGTGTAGGCCATTAAGCTGAGGAGATTGACAGAGGAATGCAAAACGAATCGGGAATAAGAGTGGTTTGGAAAATTGGATCTGGAAAATTTAGCTTAATTGAAAGTTCCCCATAAAATGTTTTATTCGACTTGGCGTTAAAATTGTTCACTTGCTATTTCATTATCTTTGCGGATGGATCTGTAGGGCATTTTAATTTCAATAAAAATATTTAAAAAAGCATCTTCTTTTGGAGGGACTTTTTTCATGATTTTCAAACAAACTGAATGCGATTCTCTCAGTATATGTATCCCAATAATCTAGCAATGTCGCATTTCTATCGCAATCTTATGTATTTGCAGGAAGGAGTTTAGCACTCTGTTGGCATTGCATATTTTTATACTCTGAGGTACAGTATTTTAAATATATAACAGGCAGAAGGAAGCATCTCCTCCAACAGCCGAGTCGATCTAGCCATGCCCGTCTGTTCGTCCGTCTGTCTGTCCGTATGAACAAACAGATCTCAGAGATGGTAAGAGATTGAGGTTTGACATGTATGGGACATATGTTTGTTATAATTGCAGGCAGATTAAGTTTATTTTCAATTTTACCCCCCCCTCCGCCCCCGCAAATTAGAAAAATCGTCAAATCTCCCACAGTTTCGTTCCTTCTGGACATATTTAGTAATCAGGATTATCAATCGATCCGCCAAAGGAATGTTAAAGATCGGATGAACGATAGTCGAGTTATAAGGAAAACAAACAATTTTTAGGATGATCATTTCAAAATATGTTTTTTTTAGGTAAAAGCATAGTAGTAAAGTCAAAAATGGTCGAGATGGGTCAAAAATGGTCACAATGATAGTGTGTAGAGTTTATGGCCTATGTGTGGCTGGTAAAATTATATAAAATTCTTATCGACCTTTCGGTTTCACTTTCAACGTTTTATTTACTCGTTTGATTCCGCTGCTTAGACGGTGAATTAAAGAAAATCCGTGATAGGAGTCAAAATAATGGCTTAAAGTTATTTTTGTACCGTTGTTTGTGTATTTGATACTTTTTGCGTCTTCTTTCCTTTAAATATTATTTAACAGTAAATCAGATTCACATTTTTTGTTCAAGCTGTTCTGGCTTTCACATTTTATGAAACGTTGGCAATGAAATTGAATAGGGCTGTCAAGATAGCTGCATAATTCTGTAAAACAGTTCACCACTTCTTTAATAACCTACATTTCAGGTTTAATCTTTAAATAAAGAACTAACTGTTTTTTTAGGTCTAAAACGCAAAACTTATTAAAGATTGGTTAAAAGATAAAAAAATTAAATTAAATGAACCAATCGTTGTTTACCGTTAGCCCCTGGTTTTATTATTGAACACAGTCGGCTGTTTGATATACAGCGTTAAAGTTGGTCGCAAAAATGTAAGTATTTATTATAAAATGTTATTTGCTTTTATTAATGATAGTTTTGGCGCAAACACAAGGTGCCGAGCAAGAGAAGTTTCTCTTGCAAGAAATGTCGAAGTCCTGATTTGGCAGGGATTCGTGAAGAGCGCAGGGTGGCTGCTGTGCCAAATGGTTTCGGTTCATAAAAGATTCTCCTTCGTTGGCTTGATTATTTTTTGTAGTGCCGTCTACATCCGGGCCGCCTGGTATCATGAATTTGGATAAAAATAGTTTCTAGTTCTGTGATTTGCTCTTGTCTTGAACTCTGATATTTTCAGCGCAAATAGTGTGTTCGGTTGGTAAATCACTTCATGGAGTATTTTGGAAAACATGCTTCTGCCAATGTTAACGTCATGATCTTTGTGACTCTAGTTGATATATTGATTGCCAAAAACCTCAGCACAGCAATAATTGAGTAGTCTTCGGGATTAAAGAAATTTGGCTTGCTCGAGGCCAATCTGACAAGCTTGAAAAGGTCTGCTTATCAACTCTATAGGATTGAATGTCTATTGCTTGAAATATGGTGCTAATTATTCCCATCTGTCTTGTGTTCGAAGATCCTTGGCATGTACATAGTGCTCCCGTTGCCGGTTTTCGCGCATAGTACTGCCTCGGACTGTTCATTAGATGCCATTAAAATAAAAACGTCATTTTAAAACAGCAATATTATAATTCAATCAACTTCTTCGCTTTTGAGTGTTTTCTGTTTTGTTGTTTTGCTCCTGCCAGCTGATTGGTGAAAAACTAGAGGAAACATTGTGGAAATGAAACGTCGCCCAAATCGAATGCAAATCGTTCGAATACCAGAACAGCTAAACCCAAATCAGCTCAATTTCGTTTCATTTAATCGAAGAAATATGTGAAAACCGGAACAGGCCGCAACAAGTTTTTTTCTGGTATCGGATAAGGCGGTCCACTCGGCGCTAAATGGCCGCGAAAAGTGCATATAAAACCATATGCGCGTAAGATTTTCCGTGTCGCGGTTCGTAAGCCGTTTCGCACAAAAAACTATTGCCACTACGTTCTGTACCATTACGTAGCGGTAAAGTGTTATTAACGCCTCTTCGCGCTGTTGAAGAACGATCGAATCGCACGGAATTGTAAGTAAGAACCACAAACATAGAAAATTGAGCGCACCACAAAAGATTCTGCCAAAAACGACAGTGCACCACTTTCAAATGCTGATAAAATTAATTTAATAAACGCTGTCAAAGTGAAGGCCACACTCAAAAAAATCAGACTGCCAAAAGCACAGCAGTGTGCCGGTGGAAGATGGCGTCTGTAAGCGCCATCGAGAGAGCTTGGTGAGCCACACAAACCGCATAGCAGGTCAGTCTATGCAGCAGGGACTGAAGCACATAGATATACAGTTAATAGCAGCAGCTTAGCAGACTCTGTTAAGAATCTGCGAAACATCGGTATATTTCGCGCGTAATATTCCGCGTCCAGTGGGCACCGCCCTATAATATTAAATTGTAAGCCGAAAAGCTTCTCTCCATCACACGATGTACTTTGCATTTTATTCTCTACATTGTCTTGGACACATTTTATTTATTATCAGGATAGGATGCCGCACAGTCTCCGCAATCCTGTGTGAGCGCGTGAGCCAAACAAATAACATGAATCATGTTGGGATACTTTTAGATGCTTTCCAGCCTTAATCATATAACTTATAAGTATGTGTTAGTGGAGGGCGATCGTATTGAGAGTATGTTCGCGTATATGTGTGAATGTTAGGGTGTTTCAGGAAAAGATAATTTGTATAAGAAGGCGAAGTGGGATCAGAAGCAGAAAAGCGCCATCCAACGGCGGAAAGCAGAAATAAATAGATCGCTATCCCACTTTATAGGTTGCAGGGCGAGTTCGGGAGTCGGGGTTAAGTTATAGAGTAAATAGGCGTCCTTCTCCCACCCCAAAGCTAAGGGCTTAGGCCTTGACCTTGGATTCGGGCGATGACCCGGAACATGGGAATGGGATCGGCAACGGCAACTGGCCGCCCCTCTATAAAGGGAACACCGGACGTTATCTGGCCGTAAGAAAAATCGAGAGCGGACGCCGGTAGAAATATTTATATTTTATATTTTTCTTTACATTAAGCTGTGAATATTTAAAAAAAAAAACACAGCGGCCATATTGGCTCAGTTTTATTAAATCATTAAAAATTTCTGTTTCACGATTCATAGCTGTCTAACAATAATAAAAGAGTTCATTCTGAATCATTGAGCAGTGCTAAATAAGCATTTTGGCAACAGTCAATCAGCAGGCCTTGTAGCCTAGTGGGTAGGATATTATTTTCGAGCGCCGTGGTCGTGGTTTTTTGGAATGTATTACCAATTTTTTATTTGAAATGTTTTTGAACGTTGTCTATATTTTTAAAAATGCACTTTTACTTTTATAAACGGAGAATAAGAACCAAACCATGACCAAATGTTCATGATTTTAGAACGACATATTGTTTTCTGTTTAGTTTAACTGAATAATATTTTATTAATACTCAAACTATATCCTTGTTAGCGATCATCATCATGTCTGACTCGTCTGTCATTTTTCAAGACCCAAGCTGAGAACGAGTTTTCTTAATTTGTTCGTCGACTTAGAACGATTAGTATACTTTAAGAACGTGGTCTTGTTTTAAGAACGGAAAAATCAAGAACGGATTGGGTATAAAAAGTGAAAAAAATGGGGCTGCCTTTCAGAACGCCATTTTTTCTCGAGTGTAGTGAAGTTTTTTGTGTTTAATATCAGCGTGGCCCGGAGTATTAGTTTTCATCCCGGCTGGAGGAGGAACATTTCGCCCCGGCCACCTCGTCTAAATATTTTGAGGGATTTGCGCCCACCAACAAGAACCATCTACGACCGACCAGGCAACCTGAAAGCTTGAGGAGAATAGACAAGCATCGCTCCCTGTCTACGCGAGTCCGTTCCAAAAAGAATTTTTGTGTGCATCGAGGGCTTTCTGTTCTTCACATAATTGGGGAACCAAATATGTTGGCGCCGCGAGAAGAGTTAAGATCCAAGTTCACTTACTGGGTGGAGATATCTCAGGCCGAGAAAGACCAAACGCGCAATTTTATATACAGGCCTGATCCCGGTTTTCACTTTCACTAAATTCGCTCGAATTCGATTTTGTTACCTGTTCCGGTTTTCACAATTCGGTAAACTTACTCGATTTGAACTCACATTGCTTGGAGCCTATGAATTCAAGAAGTAAATGCGATTTTTGTACATAAAGGCGTCAAAAATGATGAAACTAAAGTTAATTTTTGTACCATTGTTTAGTGTATTTAGATACTTTTTGCAATTTTACATTCCTTAAAAATATTTTTAATAAAAAAATTAATAATTTTTATGAATAATTCAATTTTGCAATGTGTCATCCAAATCGTTTATGAAACGCTGGAAAATGTTTATAAATGCCCTTAAAAATGAAACGACATTTTAAACACCTATATTCAACTACTAACTATCCTTCAATACGGTAACATTAACTGTTGTGATAAAAAAGACAACATTGGAAATAAAACATTCGGAGGAAATATGTGAAAACCGGAACAGCCGATAGTTATATTTTATTAATAGAAATTTTTGCAACTCATGCCTCGCCATAATCACATTAATTTTTATTAAATTTACCATAAAATATCCTCTTATGTTTGTAATCGTTCTGTGCTCGTCGTATTCGGGGTACGGATCAGGGGGTACCTACAATCTATTATAAAAAAATATCAAAAAAAAAAAAAGTGTCCCTCTACGATTCCAGTTGGAGCTCCAAAGAGATAGGAAGGAAGTGTAACACATTAAAAAGAAAAGAAAAGGTTTTATCAATGTAAACAGATCTTTTGATAAATTCATCCTTTTAAGGCCGACCATCATAATTATTAGATGGGTCTTTTGCTAGAATTGAAAATTAATCATGATCTCTGTAATTACCATTATTATTAGAAATATATAAATTGTACCTTACTGTTGAGATAACGGCGTAAGTTTTCTGTTTTGGAGGGAGAGGAAGCGGTACCACACAATCATGGATTATGAGTAAACTATCACTTACGGGATCACCTCTAGAAAAGTAGGAAGAGCATCTCAGGATGGGAGGGAACGCTGTGGCAAGTCCATCGAGCCACCTGTAATAGGGTTTCATGTTGTTCAGTCGCTGTGTTTCTGATTTGCTTTTAGCTGTTTTGGCCTTTTGGGGGATTGATTTTTTGTTAGGGTGATGGTGTGTCGTTTTGGATTGTTAGGACTGCGGACACTGGAAGATTCCCCCTAGAGATGCGCTGAGCGAGGCCGGTATGCCCTGAAAAAATAAGCAGTCCATAACAACTCTGCGACACTTCTGGGGGTAATAGCCATTTTACAGGGGCGTGGTAAAAATAAATAACTGCAAGTATAAGAAGCTATGTTCAATACATATCGAACCTCTATCTCTTTCCATATTGAGATCTGTTGTGACTCGTACGGACGGATTTTTTGCCGTCAATCATACCTCCGCCGAATAAATACATATAATTTTTTTTTAATTGAAGAATTTTAATTTTCTTTGACGTGACAACGTCTTATAATTCGATAGAGCCGGCTACGCACGAAAAACATGACTCATGCGTCGTTACCTCGCTTTGAGGCGTTCCATGTACTAATACATACACACACTTCACACATATAGCTCAGCAGACCAACGCATTGTTGTTGTTTCAACAGGTAACACTCTCTGTAGTTGTAATTTGACATTTGTAAACAGAGAGTGGCTCTCGAATACCTTTCTCCTGTGAAGATACGATCAACAGGAAAAAATGCTTCCACACATATTTTGTTTTGGTTATAAGCAGATTTAATATTGTTTAAAAATTTGTTATATTGCTAATCCTATTGATATGTTCGTCTTCCTTTTTAGCATAGTAATGTTGAAAGGTAATGTTGAAAAGAGTATTAGGGCAAAAAAATTGAATTGCTTTTATTTATTGTTTTATAGCGAATTAAAGATACGGTGACATGCAGATGGCATAGAATTCCATTTAACCAAAAAAATGAGTGCAAAAAATAGTCAGTATTCTTCGGGAAAATCGATCAGATACAGGAAAGGTACATTATAAAATATAAACAATTCAATGGGAAATTCCTAATCAAATTTAAATACACCCGAGCACATTGGAGACTGTGCTGTGATTTTGAGATTGAATCGGTATTACATCGAATCGTAAATACATCGAATATAGGTGGTTATTGCCTGTGTAGGGTCAGGCACTATCACTGCGCTAAAAATTCCGCCAAAAAATAAATGTATACATTTTGTTTCTTCACACTTTCTTTGGAGCCTTCCCCAAGCGACATTTTCTAGAAATGCATTAAAAATTATTTTAAGACTTACACTTTACCAAACTTTAACAAAGATCAAGGAAAGGAAGAAACGGTGTTTATAGCTTTCTGGGTAGTATAAAAAGACCTAACTATGCCAAGTTTGTTAACCAAATGTTGGCTGACTGTTTAAATTGGAATATATGTTAATCAGATTTTCCAGGTTTAAAAAAGGTTCAGATACAAATATTTTGGACCAAAAAACTATGCCAATTTAAGACTTTTGACATACATATTACTTTAGACTTAAATCAGACTAAGACCACAGCGTGCCTAGTAAATATTAAATCTTCCACATATCACAACACCGTGTCTGAAATGACAGGTTGGACCAGCCATCTGTCAAGGAACATTTTCTCCTATAACAAACACATTGAGGCGGGCTTTTTAAAAACTAGATTTACGAAATTTTTATGTTTTAAATTTTTAAATGTAAAGATTTATAAACAATAATTTAATCATTGTTTATTCTTATAATGAATTATTTAAAATTCTTACTTTTTTATAACAAATTACAATTAAATTTGCAAAAATAATTAAGTAACTAATTGAAAAAATTTAATTATATTATTAAAATAATAAAATCAAAATTTAAATTTAACAATTGAGTAGAATTTAAACAATAAATTTTATTCAAGTATTTTGTTGTATTTTTATTTTTTAAATTTAAAATGAAGAATTGAATGAAGAATTTTGTGAAACGTTGTCACGTTCAACTATCGTCAGTAAACCGACTTTACAGACAATAATTTTTTACTAAAAAGCAGGCCACGAAATTTAAGTAAAGCTATATATGAATTGCAAAAAAAATGTATTCTACTCACAATATGTAAAAACCCCTATTTTCCGTCACACACTTACAACGCATGTACTGACATTTTCTTACCTGTTTTTAATCTTTTCAAAATAGTACAACAAAAAGTTTTCTTCAAAATTTAAGAGAATTGAATGAGTAAAAGTGTGACAGGATCTTATATGAATCACTGAAGTGATGATATGAACACTAAAAAATGGTAATGTTTGGTATAACATTTAGAGCTCTGAGGGAGGGGTGGGGTTTGGAAATAATTTTAATATTACTGATCATCAGAAATTCATATTCTTTTACATTGATAAAGTTTTTTATCTAGTCTAATGCATCATTCAAAAAAAAAAATCATTGATCACCGCCACGCCTCGTGCCAATTGGGGTTTGATCCAAGTAAAAGCGCGCCATGCGCTTTTGCGATTTTGCGATTAATTATCGGTTTATCGGAAGCTCAAACAGGTCAAATCACAACAAAACTTCATCGGCTATTGATGAACGATAAAACACAAAAGAGATACATTTTTTTGCATCAATTGGACTGATAGAACTGTCCATAATAAATATCAAATTGTCCATAAATAAAACTAGTTGGTTCATTATTTTTAAAAATAGCATTTATAAAAAGAAATTCTTAAGAAATAATATATTTGAATATTCTGCGCGTAGCGCGATTTATTGGCTCGGCCCCAAGAATTGGCACGAGGGGTGGCGTGCCGATCAGCTGATCGTTTGGCGAGAAAACGCCCTGTTTTTTCAAAAATTAATAATTAATTAATAGTACATTTAATACGGTACATTGCCATATCCACATTGGTCGAAGTGGGGTTCCTTCCTTGTGATTTTAGGAGTCCGTATTCCTAGGTGGTAGGGCAGTGCTTGTTATCAGCTTATTCCCTTTCGGCCTTTGAAATAAGCTCCAGCTTAAACAGTTTTTCCACCAAACTGTTGTTTTTAGTCTGTAGTCTTGTTTGTTGGATCCTGTCTTAATTTTCTATATGTGCACATATCCCCTGGTGCACAGTCACATGGCCTATGTAGATTTATAATCAAAATCTTGAAAAATCTCACGGCAGATTCTGCATATAATGTGAGAAAAATGCAGTAGGACTGAAAGAACGGACGAACAACACCTTACATATGTAACGATGAAATACTGATCTCATTTGACGTAGCCTCGGTTATTCCCTAGCACATTCCATTGACCTAGCATTAGAGACTATTGACAAAAAAGTGGAGCAACATAAAGGAGTACAAAAGAAAAAAAAACGCTCTTTATGGAAATTTTAGAATTCAGTATAGTGGAAAATAGGTATTTCCAAATTTGAGGACCACATATATACCCAATTAAAAGTTATGCCAATGGGATCTCCAGCATCCCCGGTTATAGCTGACATAGTGATGGGAGGAACTTCTGGACAGCACAATGAAGACACTTAAGCAGCCACCGAGATTATCGACAAAATATGTAGACGACCTATTTGCCATTACCAAAGAGGACCAAGTTAAAAACACTCTTGACGCACCTCAACTCATTCCACAGGAATCTGAAATTCACAATGGAACAAGAAATAGACGGTAAAGCTACCATATTTAGACTCTACAATTAACAGACATGGAAACCAACTAAAATCCAGTGGTACAATTAAAGCCCACAGCATCGGGAAGGATCATTAATTACACCATTCAAAACACCCGAAAAACATAATTATTAATACAGCACGTGGCTGTATACAACGGATGCCTCAATATAGTGACAGGAAATATACCACAAGGAAATTGTTTCCGAAATAAAGCAAATTTTTGACGGATAATGACTTTCCAATGGGAATTATAAAATCACTTATTGACAAGAACGGAAAACGAAGCTCAAAAACCAGGACAAAAAAAAATAAAAAAAACATAAATAATACAAACAAAAAAATAAAAAATAAAATCCATTAATGCTAAAAAAAAAAAAAATAAAAAACCTTGAACAAATATGAAAACATTTTATAATGGGACGATTAGGACTTATCTTAGAATTTACTTCTTACAATATTTAAAAATTTTGACTTATACCGGTACGTACCGGTATACCGAAATAAAAAACTGGGTACCGTATCGAATCCGAAAACCGAAATAAATTAAAAACCGAAATAGAACCTTTTACCGAAACATTCATTTCAGGTCGTACCGGTACCTGTACCGGAACCGAAAATTTTTCGGTATTAATCCCTGCTTAAGAGGCTATTAGAAATTCGGGAAAACCAAACAATGCCCTAACTTCATTTTTGGCCATATTTTTCCGATCGGTTGGGAGGGGGGTCGACTTATGGGGGTATAATTAAACAAAAAATCAAATGGGGTGTCGTTTAATAGGTTTTGGGAGGGGGTCGACTTATGGAGAAGTTAGGGGGTAAAATAAAAAAAAATTATATGGGGTATATTTTATAGGTTTTTGGGTGATCTAATTTCATTTTTGGTAATATTTTTCCGATCGTGGGGAAGGGGGTCCTTTTATGGAGGGGGAAGGGGATAAAAACCTAAAAAAATTAAATGGGGTAATGTTTTATAGGCTTTTCGGTGCTCCAATTTGATTTTTGGCGATATTTTTCCGATCAGGAGATCAATAAGCAACCCAAGAAAGAGAAGGGCGTGAGTTTCGTACAATTTCCCACAAAAAACTTTCATTCTGGCAGAGTTTCATTAAGATCGGTCAATTTTTAGATGAAGCTCCCATACAATGTGAATAAGTATAAATTACTAAGAGCATTTAAATATATGGTTTTTTTTTTTTGTTCAAAACTTGACAAAACTTGACAGCAAAATATGATAAGTGGCTTTCGTAAAGGTCCAAAGTAATAAGAAAAAGTCAATCTTAGACCGGGAATATCCCGGAATTAATTTTCCCGGTCTAAAAAAGATAAGAAAAATTGTTTTTCTTAGTCTTTTTCTTCCCTTTCACTCTTACTTACCATCTTATGCAAATTCAATTAACCGAATATGCAATTTCGTACCTCAAGAAACACATAGTTAATAAAAAAAAGTTACCAGGAACCAGAAACATAGTCGTCACATATTAATTTTGTTCAAACGTTGGGATAGTACCGAAATAAATATAAATGATCGGTCGAAAAAGAAGTTCTAGTATGTAACAGCCAGAAGGAAGCATATTTTCGGTTCAAAAAATTTTACGAGCAAATAACAAAGCGTTGTTCCCATATTGAATGAATTCTCCATAGAAGATATATGGAAAATAGAGTGTTAAGATGATTATTCATTAAGTGAAATTGCAGAACAAGGATAAAACTATAAAGGTTCGAAGTGAAATAATAGCATTCATATTCCCTGGGGGTAATCAACGATCGTTTGGAAATTTAGATGATTTCCTAGCAATGCACACTGGCCGGAAAAGCCAAAACTTTGGCAAAAGTAAAAATATTAATTTTAGAATAAAAAAAAGCCTAATTGTTCTAATAGAATATAGATCCACGAACCCCAAATACAGGCGCAAACGTTTTTTTCTGCATCCCTGGAACTTTGCCACGGCTCTGAAAGCAATTTTTTTCAACAAAAATTTCATTGCTCTGTTGCCGCCGGAACACGTGCTGTTTGTAACAATAATAGCAGCTAATTATTAATTGAACAAGTAATGTTTGTGAAATGGAAAATGTAGCTCAAGGTATGTAAATTCCGTTAGACAAAGAAAAGTTTGTGCTTTTTTGTGTTTTGTCTTTGTTGCAGACAGCATTTATTGTTGCAGACAGCATGTGAAAAAAACTTTGAATTTTGTCATTTTTGCGTAATTTCAGAAAAAAATAAGTGAGGAAATCGGTCAAGCCTTACTTTAATGTATTCTGTACCTGCAAATGTGTATGCTAAGTATATATTTTGCTGTGGCAGTAGCAGCTGAAAGCAGCGCAGCTGCTGCGGTGCGGCAGCAAACCTTCTTTTGATCATAACTTGAATATTGTTCATCCGATCTTAGCCAATCCTTTGGCTGTTCGATAAATAATCTTGATTACTAAATTGGCCTTGAATGTAAAAGCCATCCATCTACAAGACTGTGGGAGATATGACGTTTTTTCAGAATTGCGGGGGTGGCGGGGGGCCTTCGTTTCATACACTTCAAATCTCTAGCTCCTACCATCGCAAAGATCTGTGCGTTTTTACGGACAGAGTTGTATGGGCAGTACAGGTGGGCGTGGTCGCATCGGCCCAAAATTTTGCTTGTTTCTTATACATGCCAGTACTATCAAATGTGCCAAGTTTCAGCACTGTAACTGTGTTCGTCTAGCTTAGGCCAAAATTTTGAGTGTCAACACTGCTTCGAACATTCATTTTTTAGGCAGATGTCGAGTCCTTAAAATAATTCAAGCTAGATTTTTTGGAAAAAAAGTACTCAAGCAAGATTAAAGGGATATATCAGAGTTCAAATGAAACATTAGCAAATCACAGGACTCAGAAACTATATACTGAGCGGAAGCTTCAACTTAACTAAATTAACTAAATCTTAAATACTTATTTCTACCATTCTGTACAAAATTATGAGATTTTGTTTCTTTAGCCTGTGAATGTGCTTTATGCCTAAAATCTTATTTGATCCGTAACATTGTTGTTCATACGCTCGATTTCTAGTGCGGGTTGTTGGAGGGATCGTGCTAGGAAGCTAAAAAGTGATGAGGTAGATTGCTTTTGGTGGTCAACAATGTGAAGCATCGAGCTTCCTTGACATATGCGCGTCTTTGTGTTATGGAATGTTCAATTGGCCAAGCCCCCTGAGCTTATTTCATAATTCTCAGTACAGTACAACAATAAGGAAGTCTGCTTGTGAAATCGTTTTTCTGCTCCATATGTTTTGTGGTGCCTACTCCACTTTAATACCAACAGATGCCAAGTCTCTCTTTTCGTCCATTAACTTAGTTTTATTAAGCCTTAAGTTTTTCAAATTCTTCATCAAATTATAAAATTCATCATTATTTTTATAATTAGATCTCTTCATCTTGAGACCAATAGCAATCACGAAAAGCAATCCACTCAAATCAACCAATTTGAGCAGCTGCTTCCCCCGCCTTGAGGTAAACTAATTAAACACGGGCTCGTAAATTGTTATGATAAACCATAAACGGGCGACGACCCAGTAAATCTTTCACCAACTTCAAAGGGGGATTTCTGGCTTCCCTCGGTTCTTAACAAGCGCCAAAAACAAAATCACCGCAAATTAGAACAAACCCATCACGATCGATTACATTAAATAATGCCAAGCCAGGGCCATGTGCAGTTCTTGCAGCAGATTCTAACAAAAACAGCGACAAGATCAAAGGCAGCCAGCCACTGGCAACTGGCAACTGGGAGCAGCAGAACCACGACCCACTTGGCTGCTCCTCGCATCTCGCGCGAGCTTCATTGAGGCATAACGTACGGGTTACGGGGCCTGTTATAACGGCCACGAAATCGCGCGCCCCAAAACAATGCCAATGTGGCAGAAACGGTAGCCTGCCGCCTCCTGCTTGCTGCCTTCAGTCTGCTTTCTGGCAGCATGTTGAAAAGGGAAAATTGTTTCGTTTTCGCTTTGCTGCTGGACTCTCTCAAGGGGATATTATGTTTGCTGGCTGTTAACATAAATTTATACGGCCTTTCAGCTAATTGACGATGACAACTTCTGTGCAACTGCAGCAGCAGTTGGCAGTGGCAGCGGTGGCATCAACGACTGGCATACTTTTCTAGCGTGCGCTGTCATTTGTGGGCTGTGGTCGCCCAAAATATTTGCGCTTGCTGAATACCCTGTAAGCGCCATTAATGAATAATGCAGAGAATCACGATCTTATGACAAATACAGGATATTGTATGGTCGTGTCACTTGTTTTCTCTAAAGAAAAATCTGCAATTTAAATGCTACTTAGCTGCCAGCACGTTACATCCTAATTATTTTTTATTACTCTCCACTGAAATTGACTAATCAGAGCAAGCGTAATCTACATATGAGATTCCTCTCTCTCTCTCTTTTTCTCCCTGCATATCCACCTCGTAAATTGCATATTCTCAACTTAGCTTGTAATTGCAGTTACGGCCACCTGGTAATGATGTCTTGGCCAGGGTAACCTACAATTCCACTGATCGCAATGCTTGGAAAGAGGATGTTAAAAAGGCGTACTTCCACCCGCCCCTGATTACAGTCGTTTGCGTTGGGCCAAACACGAGAATTTCTAACCAGAAATTAACCCACATTCTAATCATTCAATTCCAGGGGTCAATGACCTTTACCTTCCACCTGCCCAGGTTAACCCCATTTGATCCTCAAATTAAGTAATTTCAATTTCCATTCAATCCTCACTTCACACACAACACAAAATCAAATAAAATGGCTTTGCCGGTAATTTCCAAGTTGAAAGAAAAGCGCCTCCACAAATATTTATCTAGGGTCAGGGACACGAGCGAGAGAGAGAGAGAGAAAAAAACAAACCAAAACCACAAAATTGTATCGATTGTTTTGCCAATGAAGTGGAAATCGTGATGGAAAAGTCAAACAGCGGCCTGTAATTTTCACTAATTTCGGCAACGTTTTTGGTTCGTCAACATTTTGTCGAATTTGCTTCCCAAGTAGCCAAACAAAACATTTAGGCAATGGAAGGGAAACGGCAAGCAATTTCATTTCTTTTGTTGACTTGCAGAAATGGCAAGTCGAGGAAAAGATATGTACCTATAGTTTTTTTGCTCTAAAAGTTGGATATATTGATGTGGGCTCTTTGATTTAAAATAGACTAAGGACGGAGGGGGGCTCTAATTTGGTATGAAGCTTGCTTGCTTACTTTATTTACTTAAGGATTAAAACTGGCATTGCCTCTTCCAACTTGTTAGATAGGTAGGTAGTACCGGCTGACCCCATATTGGGTGTCACACATAGACCCTTAGGTCCTTAGTGAGGCTGCGTGTTTTTGTTGGTACCATTTGCCTTAGTCTCGTTGTCTTGTCGTGGAGATTGCTGGGCAGCTGCAAATGAGGGTGTTTTAGAGCTTCTGCAACTCCAGGTTCCTTGCTTTTCCTGCAGGTGTCCTATGTCGTAATGCCTAGCTTGATCGCGTGAGCGTCTGCTAGGCAGTGTTCCGTTAGTATGCCTATGAGCAGTCTTCAGACTCTTCTTGGGAGTTGTACCAGATAGTGCGTCAGTTTGTTGTCTCTTGTCTTGCACATAATTTTAGAGATTCTGCATCCAGATGCATGCCTCCATTTTACATCTGCTATATCTTCCATCTAGCTGTATGTATGGAGATAGGTATGCTTACTGTTTCTTCTTGGCCGAGTCTATTGATGGAGCGTCCCAGCATTGCCTTGATTGCCGCCTGGCTGTCCACGTAGATGTTAATTTGGTTGATTGGAGCGTATGTCTACTGCTTTCCTTTATGGAAACCCTTCCGCCTGGAAAATGGTGCAGTGGCTTGGCAGTTTGTAAAAGAGCTTCATTTCTGGCTCTTCACAATATAAGGCGGCTCCGACTCCTAGGTCTATCTTTGAGCCGTCTGTAAAGAAGTGTGTTGCTTCTTGGGACAATATTGTACGCCAGTCCTCTGGTTGGGCAGTCTTTTATGCGATAAGGCATGCTTGGTTGACACCTCGGATGTGTTCTAGTGCTTTGGTTGGAGTGGACCTCAGCGCCTCCGTGATGCAGACCAATGCCAGCCGCTGGGTCTTCTCAATAAGCTTTAAGTATGTGGATTTCTCTGTGGCTTGCCACCATACCAGTATACCGTGTGTTTGTTTTCAGCACTATCGAGGTCTCAATATTTTACTGAAATGAAGAGCCTGTGCAAATCAGATTTTTTGGTGGCGATAGGCTCCAAGAGCTGCCTCGGCATCTTCTGTGATGCATGCATGTGCACTTATTTTAGGTCGCCTTTTTCACTCAAAATTTCTTCCAATTTAGGAAAATTTTCTTAAATTAAGGCAAAACCATTTTATGGCTAAATTTTCTGAGTGTACTCACTTTTCATTTTAAATAACAGAATTTTAATTGGAAGATATATCGTTTCCATCCCAACCGCATGATTCGAGGATACCGGATCTCATACAAGCTAAATGTTATGTAAGTAGTTAAACCGAAAATTGTGAAAAAAATGTCATCGAAGGTCCTCGAATTATGAAGAACTTAAATCATGTTATTCTTTCGCAAAACTTTAAAGAGTGACACACAACACCACAAAAGGTTGGTTGACCGTACAGCTGTTTCAAGACGCACCAGCGTCTTTCAACAGTGGTCTTTTTGCATGGCGACTGCAATTCCAATAGCCGTCTCTCCATGCCTACAATGCCGTCAGGCCTGTACCGTTTTTCACTTTCACTAAATTTGCTTGAATTCGATTTGGTTACCTGTTCCGGTCTTCACAGTTCTATAGACTTACTCGAATTGAATTCACATTGCTTGCAGCCGATGAATTCAAAAGTAAATGCGACTTTTCATATATATTTTTGTACCATTGTTTGATGTATTTAGATACTTTTTGCAATCTTAAATTCCCTTAAAAATTATTTTTAATAAACAAATTAATTATTTTTATGCATAGCTTTAATTTTGCAACGTGCCAAATTCGAAATCACATATTTTGTTCAGGCTTTCTGGTTTTCAGTTTTTTATGAAGCGCTGGGTCATTAAAAATAAAAACGACATTTTAAACTACCATCAACAATTTTATTATTGGATTGTTTGGCTTCACCAGTTGATTTAGGTTAAAATGTAGTTTACGGAAACAATTTGAAAATGAAACAAACGAATTGCAAATCGTTCGAATACCAGAACAGGTAAAACCAAATCGTTCGATTTTGTTTTCATTTGAAATCGAAGAAATATGTAAAAACCGGAACAGGCCTGCATAACTCATAAGCAAGAGGTAATTGATTTATCGGGGGTGTTCCAGAAATCTCTAGAGATTTTCGTATAAACGTGTTCGTTTCGAACTACAACTGCTTGCCCTTACAAGTGCAGTGTCTCCAAAATGCATGGCTACTAGATTAGATGACAAAAGTTGCGAGATTTGAAACCGACTGCTTAGCGCCACGTATAATTAGGGCGTACGGTTTTCGTTCCCTATAATCTAGTAGGCGACATTATTCTAGACATTATTCTAGATACCCCGATGTCATCAGATCGCCTGGGATTTCCGTGGTTCTATGGTAAAATTGATTTTAAAGCGGTGATTTTCCAATTTCTTCAGGTTCGCTGATGTATTTTGTATAATTGCCTGGAAGAAGAGGTCCCTAAACAGCATCTTTATCGTCATCGTGACTTTCAGGATCCAGTAAATCATATTGATTAGTATTTATATGTGAGCAATTAAATATACTCCACGCAGGCAAACAATTTTTTAAAAGGAGCTCATGGATGGTTTTTTTCCGAATTTTTTGGGTCCTACTAAACAATTACCAAGTAAAAACAAAATATAAGAATTTGGACATCCGTCCGACCTTTAAACAGAAGGGGACTACTTGCCTCACCCTAAATGAGTGCTACACTCAGAAAAAAATGGCGTTCTCAAAGGCAGTCCCATTTTCTTACTTTTGAACCCAATCCGTTCATGATTTTTCCGTTCTTAAAAGAAGACCACACTCTAAAAAGTATACCAAACGTTCTAAATCGAAGAACAAATTAATAAAACTCGTTCTTAGATTGGGTCTTGAAATATGACCGACGAGACTGACATGATGATGATCGGTAACAAGAAAAGGTATTGGAAGCTTGGGATCAACTATGTTATATTATTACCAAAAATAGGGAAAAGCTAACTTCGGCTCGGCCGCAGTTTTGTATACCCTTGCAGTTTGTTTTTCTAAAAAGACTACTTTTCGGACCTTACTTTTCTATGGGAGCTGTACTATATAGATGTCCGATTTCGACCAAAATTAGTGCAATCATAGAAAAGCATAGCAAACTGTTAATTACGAAATATTAAGGCGATTCCAATTAAAATAAAAAGTTTTTCTTACTAGAACTTCATTTTCGATCAATCATTCATACTTTAGCTATATGCTATAGTCATCAGATTTAGATAAAACTTTGTAGAAATGTGTTAAAGTATATAAAATAAGAATATGCCAATAAAGAGGACGTTTTCATTACAAACAAAAAAGTTTTCCTCACTCGAACTAATTTTTCGACCGATCGTTCCTATGGGAGATATATACTAAAGTCATCCGATTTCGACCAAACTCTGTAGAATTGTGTAAAAGTATATAAAATAAGTGTATGCCAATGAAAAGAACGTTTTCATTAAAAACAAAAAAGTTTTCTTCACTCGAACTAGTTTTTCGAC
This sequence comes from Lordiphosa collinella, assembly GCA_018904265.1. NCBI lineage: Eukaryota > Metazoa > Arthropoda > Insecta > Diptera > Drosophilidae > Lordiphosa > Lordiphosa collinella. The sequence continues at coordinate 200,627 of JAEIFV010000458.1, read as the reverse complement.
CGATCGTTCCTTTGGCAGCTATATGCTGATTTCGACCAAACTTTGTAGAATTAGTGAAATCATGAGAAAGGATGGTAAACTAAGAAATACGTACTTTGATGGCGTTTCCATTAAAAACAAAAAAGTTTTCTCCACTAAAACTAGTTTTTCGACCGATCGTTCCTATGACAGCTATTTGCTAAAGTCATCCGATCCGGCCGGTTCCGACAAATGTGCAGCGTATTTGTTCCAAAAGACTTCGTGCAAAGTTTGGTGAAGATAAATGAACTCAGCTCGTCATGCTGATCAAGAATATATATACTTTATGTGGTCGGAAAAGCTTCCTTCTATGCGTTACAAACATCCGGACAATTTTATAATACCCTCTGCATGGGTACAAAAACTTGTTTCTTTTCAATGGAAACGCCTTCAAACTTCGTATATCATAGTTTACATTACTTTCTCAAAATTCTACTAAGTTTTACCGGGCATCTATAGCTATCATAGAAAATAGAGTCTGAAAAGTAGTCTTAGTGAGAAAAACTTTTTTGTTTTCAACAGAAATGTCCTTAAAATTGGCAAGTATTTGTTTTATATACTCCGACACCATTTTCATAAAAATTTGTCAAAATCGGATGACTAAGCTTATAGCTGTAATAGGAACGAAAGAAAAACTTTTTTTGATTTCACGGGAAACGTCCCTTTACGTAGGCATATATTTTTTTCTATACGTCATACAAATAATTATATGTGCATTATTGCTTTTGCTTTTATTTACTGTTATAAGTTCGATTTTCGAAGTTTAAAGAGTGCAGAATAATTTTGCTACACTTTGTGTTTGCTAGCATCGAATTTCTGCCATTTCGTGATACCATTACTTCGAAAATGCTTCCGAGCATTGGGTATTGCGTAGTGAATAATTATATGTGCAAAACTCTTCCAGCTGAACTTTTGAGGTGAAAGTGTTGCGATTCAACCTAAATTCGTAGCAATTTGTTAGAATCTCTATTGTAAGTACATATATTAATAAAATGGAGCTTGATTCGTGTCTCACATTTTTTGTTACTAGGCCAAAATGCCACGTGGTACTAGTTTGTCTAATCGAGAGCAGGGAATTATCATGGGCATGCATGAAAGCGGCTCCATCCGCCGCTTAGGCGTCGCTGGGGGAAGATCTCCGATAGTGGCAATCAGACTTAAACCGGCAAATCGATCAAACTGTATATCCAAGGATTCTTGATAATACCCCACTCGAAACTCGAATGAATGCCAGGATGTATGTAGAGCTTCTGGACAGTGAGCTTATTGAATTTGTTGGCAATTTGTACGGCGATGATTGGACCTACCAGCAGGATAATGCTTCCATCCACACAGCAATGGTCACCAAAGACTTTTTAAGGCCAGAAAAATTCCCCTATTGAAGTGGCCCGCATTAAGTCCGGACCTTAATCCCATCGAAAATCTTTGGGGGATTCTGTCGGCTCGTGTTTTTAAAAACGGACGACAGTTTGAGACGGTTCGACACCTTAAATTGGCAATAGAGCATGGATGGGCTAATATTGACATATCTACCTTACAGTCATTAGTCAATTCAATGCCGAATCGTCTTAATTTAGTTATAAATAATGAAGGAAATAGTATTGATTACTAACATAAAAAAAACTTTAAAAAAAAACCAACGTTACTTAGCTTAAGAGACCAAAGTCTAAGAATGCACATATAATTCTTTACTATGAATATATTCTGAAATATTGTTTACTACTTATAAGTTGAATACAAATTTGTTACTTTTTTTGTTTTCTTATCTTAAAACATGCTTTAAATACAACCACATACTTAGAAACGACTGAAAAATAAGTTTCATGTCTTTATTTAGAAAAAAAACGATGCACATATAATTATTTGTATGACGTACTTTTACACAATTCTACAAAGTTTAGTCGAAATCGGATGAATAGAGCATATAGCTTCAGTATGAATGATCGGTCGAAAAAGAAGTTTTTGTAAGAAATCTTTTTTGTTTTAAATGGGATCGCCTTCAAAAAATGCAGATGATTGTTTGTTATGCTTTTCCTTGATTCCACTAAATTTGGTCGAAATATGATATCTATATAGTATAGCTCCCATAGAAGTAGACTTCCCCTAGTTTTTATTTCAATTTCTGTGGTTGTTAAGCCTGAAAATACGAAAGGTGGGAGTTTATTCTTAAAATCCAGGCTGCAAAGAATCTAGCAAGCCAACTTTATTAAAACAAGGTTGAAATTTGGCAGAGCTAAGGGATTTGGAAATTTCTTGGGTCTCAGATTGGAAAAGATTTTTTAGAACTGACTAAAATAAGTAAAGTCGTTAAGTGTCTTATAATCATACCAACCTGAAAATGCTTTGCTTCTCTAGTTTTTCATACTGAAATATTTTGAAATGATAAAGTAATAACGAGAAAGCAAAGCTAACTTCGTCTGTGAACACTTGTCTGTGAACTTTTCTGACCACAGACTTAATTTTGTGACCAACGACTTAATTTATAATCTTTATGTCTTGTGTCATTGGAATATTAAATATTAAAACTAAGAAAAAAATTTCTATGGCATTTATATCGCGGTTCCGACATATGTGCAGTGTGCAGCTACAAAATGTCTCTCTGCAAAATTTCAGCTCGATAGCTTCAAAACTGAGGGACTAGTTTGACGGACAGACGGACGGTCAAAGCTCAATCGATTATGTGGTCGGAGATAATTCCTTCTATGCGTTCCAAGCTTCTGGGCAAAATTATAATACACTTTTCAAGTGTATAAAAAGAGACAGGATTAATGCCATAAAAGAAAGTAGGAGGAGCCATATGAAAACATGTTATAAAGTAAACCGATTTTGTTACCCATATCATTTGTGTTTTCTAATCAATCTACGATTTCATTGCACCTCCTCCAATTCGACATCCCCTCTAACATTATCGCTGATGGATTATGCACATTGACAACAAACTTCACTTCGCATCAGCCTCAACGGCAACGTTCCACATTCAATTTCATTAGATTTTCCATTTTCATAAACGTGTACGATCATCAATTGTCATTAGAGGAAAAGTGCCGTCTGTCAAAGTGGGGAAGGAAAGTTTGCCAGCGCAACACAGAGATCCCAACCAGATAACAAGCAATTGATGCATTCAGCTAGCGGAGCACTTAGGGGGGGCGACCACCAGGCAGCAAGTTGTAAGAACAAATAAACAATTGGCAATTGTGATTCGGCTTGGGCTCGTAGCTGGAGAGTCACACCGAGACCCGGTGACATACATTTGGTGCCCCTACATGTGGAAACCGAAAGTCACACAGAACCCCAAGGGAGATAATCATCTGGCTCAGTGGCGGTCGTGTGAAACATAAATGCTCCTAAATTGATTTTTAAATGCTCTTGGGGACCTCGAGCAAGGAGTTGACCTAAGCGCAACCCTCTGGGAATACGAATGCGACGACGACGAGAAGACGCTGCCGTAATACGCAGCCCAAAAAATCTGTATTTTTCTATTTAAGGCCATAACAATTTGTAAGCCTCACGTTTTTTTTTTTGGGCCTAGCACATACACTTATTTGGCTAGGATGAGAAGCAGAAATCCAACTCAGCAGAAGGAGCAGGGAGAGAGAGAAGAAAGACCCGACGCCCACAAAGAAAGGCGAAGGCGTTGCCGCTACAAATTCCCAGCTGGGTTGATATGAAATCACAAAAACATTGCATAAACATGCGACGGAAACGACGGGACAATGGGCCACCTAAATGAACTGATCGTAAATTGTGCGGTAGTTGCGCACAATACAATCAAAAGGTCCTCCCGGGGGAGGGGGAGGCAACTGTGAAGTCATAAATTTGTCCACTCTTTTTTGGCGTTTCTTTTAAGCTAACGTACCGTAACGTTAACGTAAGAGAGCACGCCCCAAGGGAGTTGACATGGTCAAGATCATCTGGAGGTGGGCTGTGTCTGCTTTTTTTTTTTGGGAATATCTGTGAGTCGCACGCTGGGGAATTGGCCGGGGCTAAGAATGGGTGAGGCTCTGCAATGAATAAATATTTAAAATGTGATGAAACGGCGTGCTAGAAGTGGGTAGCTTTTTTGAATGCAGATCTGTTGTTTACTTAAACTTTTCTTTCTTAAGAACATATCCGACATTAATAAGGAATAGGAGTATTTCGTTTGTAGGGCCTTGCACCTTTAACTAGGGGTGCAAACCGGTTCTGAACCGAACCAAACCAAACCGTAACCGAACCGCTAATTCCAGCTGAAAAACCGAACCGCAAACCGAACCGGCGTCCCTTCGAAAATGCTGAACCGAACCGAAAACCACAAAGCAAAACGGTTCGGTTCGGTTCAGATCACAGACAAGTTTGCACAACGACCTCCTAATACGCCTGTCATCAGATTACATTCCTTCGTCTTTTACAAGACCAAATTTTCAATATTCTGTCGTGTTTCTTCACCACAATCCAACTTTAGAAGCCAGCATATCCGAATGTTCTCTAGGATTCAATTTAGAATTTTCAAATGTTTGGGAAAAAGAAACTTAAAGTGAACTTTGACATTTTAAAATGCCTTTTAAAGCCTCTAAAATCCAATCCAAGATTAATACTTTATAATGCGTTCTAGCCGAACGGACTCAACTTTAAGTTATATCAATACTTAAGGGCGATCCTTAAACAAAAATAAGTATTTAATATCATTTTGATTTTGCCGCAACTTCAAAAAAGACCCAAAAATATGACTTAACGAGCTGCTATATACTCAAGAAAGTGTTTTAAGAAATCAAATATGGTGAAATAAAGAGCGATCCAAGATGCCGGGATTTAAGGCTTGAGACTCGGCAAAATTATGAACAGACTATCCTTTTTGGACACTTTTCTGACAAACTCGGTACGTTATCCTTAAGTTTAGGCTTTAGGAGTTGAGATTCGGCGGAATTACGGGTCGTTATACTTAAAGACAGGCATTATTGTTTCAGACTTAACAGAATTTCGGCCTATCCAAGAATAATAATTACGTTCTTGGTATTGCCTCACCTTTGAACCATCGGGGATTTCACGAACTATATTATAAATTTAAGCTGAAACACTGAACCGAACCGAAACCGCGGTTCGATTGTCTTAAAAAATCATGTAATAAACCGAACCGGTGGTTCAAATCCTGTGTGAACCACTGAACTAAACCTGTCCTTATTTCCGATCGGTGTGCATCCCTGCCTTTAACATTATCTGATTTGTCAACTGTTTGAGAGATAAGCAAAAAAGTCGACTGCTATCTTTAGTGATCACAGAGATCTGCAGCAATGCATAAGAACTTGATATTTTTAGCACCCAAGGGTCCCAACTCGTCCTTACTCTACTCGTCACTTACATCGACGCAGATTTGCGAAAGTATCGTAAGTCGACTTTTTACGAAAATGGGTTTTTAATGCCAAATTGTTCTAAGAGGTACGACTCACCATCCTGCAAAATATTATAGCTGAAAACGCAATAGTTCCTATGGAAATTAAGTTCCAATTTTATCGTATGTAACTGTGCACTTTTCTGCATCCGCGAAATTATCGTATGTCATACAAAATTCTTTTTCATGTGAATCGAAAATCTTGAAGCCTACAAAAATAAAGAGAGCAACAAAGCTTGTATCTCTTTATTTTGTGCTCTTTTGCTCTTACTTATTATTCCTTTCGTTTTTCGCCATTAATCCTTGGTCTCTGCTTTGATATTCATTGATCTAGCAGGTGATAAGATAGGCTGTGAAAGCTCGAAGAGTAATGGCAATGGAGTCCTTCCCAATCCATTCATAAATACGAAATGTGGGAAAGATTGCAATCTAGTGAGTGAATTTTCCAGGCAAAATATTAATGAGCACTACTGGGGTATGTCAAAGGCAAAACAGGTAGCTTGGCATCACTCAAATATAAAACACAAAACAATCAAAAAAAGGTGAGCTGGTCAGAAAGCAAAGGGTATGTTAATAATCATGTAATAAAATAATAAAATGATCTCAACTTGTTTCATAAATAAAAAATATTTTTTTTATTTTATTATCGTATGCCTCACATTTTGCGACCGACCCCATCATAACAGAGCGCGCACTCGATAGTGCAGCTAAACCCATTCAAACTGAACAAAATTTGTGACGATTTAGATCTTTTATGCTGAAAAAATTAAAAAAAACCTTCTCCTGTAAAATTTGATTTTTCGACATACGATACTTTCGCAAATCTGCGTCGATATGTACTTCACTCTTGCAGTCGCAATGATTCCCGAGTCACCCGTGTGGCTGATTTCTTATGCTTATGCAAGCACAGAGCGCAAAAATTTGATTGTTGATTGGGTTTGTTGCTCTCTTTCTCTCTTTTTCGACATTACAAGCCCTTTTCTATGGAGAGAAAAACAAAGAGAGCGGGAGCAGTGTGTGTTCTTTTTTTTGGCAGAACATCTTAATCCTGCGGGACGGACGCAAGGCATTGTTTCGCAGATCTGATTACCCGCATACTCCCAGGTTCTACGCTGCATGTCCAGTCTCCGCAGAATTGCCATAATGGAAGACGCGAAGTCACACGTCGCCTCCCAGTTTCTCTCCGACAACAGCATTTATGGAACTAAATTATCTTCTCGATATCTCGGCCCATCAGCCTGGATAGTTCCGACCTTTCAGTGTGAAACCTAACACACCCAAATAAGACGTGTCTAGCGTCCCCCACAGGGCCTTCTTCGCAGCATGTGCACTCCTCGCTATCATCATGGCCGGCTCTTTTTAGGTAGCTCCTAAGACAGTCATGTCCACTACGGAGCTGAGTTAAATGGAAGTTCACCTTACCATGTTTCCTAGACTGCCATGGCAATAGTCTCGGGACTAGGCTATGGGTCCAGCGACCCTTCGTGGATTGGTCCCAGCGCTATTGCCACTTGTCGATGCTCCGCTGCCTTGCCTCCTGCTGCTGTGTTGTCTTGAGCCACTCAACCGTGAAGCCCGGTACCTCTCTTTTGCCTCTGTGGCCAGCTCGATAAGTGAAATCATCCCGGCAATGCTCAAAGCAGCATATTCCGACACCGTTCGATACGCAGAAGTAACCCTATTCTTCTTCTAGTTCCGATCCCTTGTGGGACAAGGGCATCAACCACTCCTCTCCTCCAGCGAACTCTGTTGTTGGCCGTCGCTTTCAGTTCTCCCCAACTTTTCCCGAAGCTTTGCGCCTCTCTACCGACAGTCCTCCTTCAAGTTTCTTTGGGTCTGCCACGTGACCGCCCAACTCTGTCCAACGGGTTCCATTCCATTGCCTTCCTTACGATGTTGTTTTTGCTTTTTCGCAATGTATGTTGTATCCAGCTCCATTTCATCCTGCGTATTATGGTGTCGAATATTATCTCGTTTAGGTAGCTCAGAGTTCCGTATTCTGTCAGGACAGAATACGCAGTAGTTGCGTTGCAGGCAACGGTTTACAAATGTTTGGAGTTTCGCTACTATGGAAGCTGTAATTTCCCAAGTGGGAGAACCGTATAAGAGCACTGGCAGTAAGTTGGACTTGAAGAGCCTGATTTTGAGCCAGTGTGGATATGTCGAGCAACGCCAAACAGCTGACAACATCCCATAGGCACCTTTAGCCTTTGGAAGGCGCACATCCACATCGAGCTCCGTCCCTCCATCAACAGCAAGTACGCTTCCCAGGTAGCTGAATTGCTCAACTTGCTTAATTGGCTCTTCGTCCAAAACCAGAGCATGGGATTGTCCGGAACGTATGCTGAGCGCTTTTGTCTTCTTCGTGTTGATTTTGAGGCCTGCCGATTTAGCTGAGGTGTCAGGGTGGGCTAGTGTATTAGCCAGGTCGCTTAGCTTATTTGACAGGAGGCATATATCGTCTGCATAAGAAGTAACCCTCAGTGCGCTGAAACGGAACGCCCCATTTACGCCTTTTATATAGCTGGATAAGCCAGATGTTCTCGGAAGCATAGCCTAGTGTCCAGCATTACTCCAAGGTACTTGATGGCTCTTTTGGATTTTATCGCTGTTCCATTGACTCTGACCCAGGCTGACTCCACCTTCTTACGACTGCTTATAAGCACCGCCTCTGTCTTTTGCGCCGCAAGCTCGAGACCCGCCGCGCTAAGCCACTGGTGGATGCGCTCAATGCCAGAATTGCACGCCTCTTCGGTCCTTCGAAGCACTTTGCCTACAGCAACCAGCACTCCTGGAGGGAGAGAGAGTCGCAGGACCCCATCATATATGGCGTTCCATAAAACAGGTCCAAGCACGGAGCCTTGAGGAACCCCTGCAGAAACCGTGGGGAAGCCCTGAGGTACTTAAGGACTCTGCCACTGAAGTACAACCTGATTATTGCCTGGAGGTATGGCGGAACATCAAATTCACCAAGAGCGCTAAGGATTCGGTTCCAATCAGCGCTGTTAAACGCATTTTTCATGCCTAGGGTGACCACCAGACAGTACTCCTTAGATACTCGTTTACAGCTAGAGCCCTTAATAGCACTACGTGCTATTGTGACCACCTTGTCAATCGCATCCACTGTTTACTTCACTTTTCTAACACCAAAATGGTTTTACGAAGCCCACCTGCTCCAGTGATGGCCTCGTCGAGTAGCAGTGTGTGTTCTGTAAGCGTCCGACAGGCACACGAAGACGAAAACAACCATCGGCAGGTACAACAAATTTGTCACCCGATCAAACAAAAGACCCGTCACAAAAATTTTAGTACGACTGAGGGTGAGTGTTTGATTTGACTGCATATTTGTGTGCCAGGTCACACCGCATATGCGTTTACAGCGAGTGCAATCGTTTTCTAGAAAACAGGATTTCTAACGTTTTCTAGAAAACAGGATTTCTAACAGATTTCTGGTGCTCAACAACAGAAGCAACATTTTTATGTTCTCTCCATTTGGCTGGGTCTAAGAGAGACCAATTAAAAACTCTCAAACTATTCAATAAAGGCAGAGCAAAAACTTTTTGAAGATTGAAAAGTTCTCAGTTGTCAGTTATGGGAAAAGCACGTATTACCTTTACAGTTGTATGGACAATAAAAATGTATATAATTCTTATACTCAATTTCTATTCTTAGTCCAATTCTAACCAACTTAGAGTTTTTTTTTTAGAATAAGAAACTTAAACCATGCCTAAGAACGAGCATGTTTTGAGTTTAAAGAACAGAATGGTGGTAACTTCGCCTTCGTCTTGATGATCAGTAATAATTCACAGTTGAGTGCTCTCAACTACTTCATTAAGAAGCTCTGCTTGAATAAACACAACATCCTGCCCAGCGCCAAGAATTTGATCAGTAGCCAAAACCATTCAGATAACCACTATTTCCCATAGCCCCGATCAAAATGTTCCAGCGCCCCTTTGGCAAATTTTTGGAACTTCTCTAGAGCCTGCAAATCAAATGCCATAAACAAAGTAAAGCTCAAGATTTTAATAAGCGGTAGCCACTGCCATAACAATTTTAATTGAATTTTAGGCCAGTTGGGTGTGGTCGATCGGTCTCTTGGTCGCTTGGTTGGTTGGGGCGGCTTTAGAAATTCTTCAAGCCGAAGGAAAATGTCGAAACATAAATTAATATGCAGGCAGGTAACAGCAAACAGCAATAGGCGGAACAACTGCAAGGCAAGGCCAGTAGCCGGGCCAAGTTTATTGATGTTGCTGCTGTTGCTCATGTGGTTAGCCGGCAGCAGCATGAGCAACATGTTTGCCCAAAGCTTCGCTTAGACAATTTTCTAATAGAAAATATCTGACAAGTGTGTGTCCGTGCAGGGGCAATAAATTGTTGATGGTTTTTTTAATACTCTAGGCTCGAGGAGGAGAAGAAATTCCTTAATTTTTAAGCTAGTTTTAGGGTATACAAAACTTCAGTTTGCACTTTCTTTTCCGCGCCTTAGTGGCTTGCTGTATGTTTGCCTGAACATGAATCGGCAGCAACATGACCAGCGACAACAGCAACAACAAATTCAATTCGATTTCCTTATTGATGCTGGCGAATTCTATTTAAATTGTTGCAAGGAGTATTCTTTGGAGTCGTCCACCTAATGGGCAGTTTGTTGCTTATTTGAAAACTTGTGCTTGTTGCTGCTGTTGCTGTTATTAGAGGTTGCTGCGGTGCACAGTGCAGCTCGGTTGTTGCCTGGGCGTTTAACCATTATTATATATTGGCCTCATGCTAGTCATTCGTTTGATTTTTTCCTTTTTTTGTGAGTAGGCCGGCTCAGCCTCTGCAATTTATTCTGCAGGCTTCTCGTGGGCTGTGCTGTTGCCAAGACATTGATCTAATAAATGTTGCTGGTGGTATTTCGTTTTCTTCTGCCTTACATCTGCAACTCAAATTGCCTTTTGCGTAGTCGTACTCGGGTTTGATCCACTAAACCAATAATGCCAGAGAGTTGACCCAGTTTCCCATTTTTTTCCCTCCCCAGTTGGCTTGTTATGCGATTTTTGTGGTAATTATAGGAATAGAGGTAAAAACATAGTTGTCTCAAGCCTACACACAAGCAATTTGCAGGCGAAATGTTTGCAAATTGAGTGAGAAAGAGAGAGAGAGGGAGAGAACGAGGACAACAAAGTTTTAACAACTTTAGATAATTGGGCCGAGATACCAAATGGAGGGAGATATGAAGAATACATTAAGAAGTGCAACGATATATTGGGGGATGTTTGCGTTGTCGAATTGAGGCATCTGCACCTTACACTTAGATTTCTGATTAACTGTTGCATTAGATTCACTGTTGAAATATCCTTTGAAGGGTATAAAATTGGCAAGTTTAATTATAAATCCACAGAGCTTCACCAATTTTGGAACGGGGGCTTTAAATACTTGCAGGCAGATCAGGTTGATTCTAAATTTATGCCACACAGCCTGGGTCCTCTTATCTTAAATAAGTATCGAAACCAATATCGTCAATCGTTTTTGATTTCGATCAATCGGAATTAGTAAAAGTTCTGAGCTCCAAAAAACGATTAAAACATCCGAATGAAACATTTGGGCCAGGAGTCGGTCCAATGAGGATGAAAAAAAAATGAAGTTTAAAACCAAATAAATAGCACTATTATTATTTGGAAACTGGATCATTTATCAATTCGGACTCCGCAATATCTGATCGATCTTTTAACAGTCGTTAAAAATACCTCAAATATAAAAATGGAAAGAAATTTTGATTCCTCGACGAACATCCTAAGACTGCATTAAACATAAACAAATGCATCTTGTGTATAATTGAAATCAGCAACGAATTCCTAAACATAAGTCTTCAGAAGCCCACGTGGGTAATTCTGTAAAAATAGCGCTTAAAAGTGTCGATGGGTTTTACCTAGTGAAAATAGTCCTTTTAGATTTGAGTCAATGATGTACAATATTTCACAGTACGACACTCAAAAAGACCTGGGAACGGGAATAACAATGGCTGTAATCCTTCTTATCTACGGCGGATTCTTAAAAATTTTAACTTTCATCTATTTTAAGCCAGCAACAGATGTTGTATCTGTTTGTTGCTTGTATAAATGTACCCATTACAAGCGAGCTTTGGGTGATCAAGAAAAACTGGGTATGCTTCCCGATGCCTCTATTGGTCCTGTTTCCAGTGAATTGCATGATACAAGGTATGTTGGAAGATATTAACAGTGATATTACAAAGTGCCACTTGTTTAACGTCATTGTGTGGTTTTGCCGTCGCACCCAGCCGATTTAAAGAATTTACCGAAACCAAAAAAGTACCCAAAGGACTTGGCCCCATCACATCGTAGATACTTTTTTTGATACCTGGAAAAGATAACTTTTGTAGTATCAAAACGGTATAAGGGAGTGTTCGTATGAAGCTGGCATGTACTAGAGAGTTGTTTTGGGATAATGTGAAATAACAGGCATTTGTTCGATTTTTTTGCAGTTTTGAAGCATCATGTAGATGCCACAAAGACAAAAACAAACTTACAAACGGGTAATGATATATGGACTTTATTAAAATTATCCTTTTGGGGTATCTCGGATATGCCGAGCACTCCCGAAAACAGTCATGGTACGATGATGAGTGTCACCGCGCTACTGCAGAGAAAGACGCTGCCTACAGGAGAACTCTGCAGTCGGGAGCAACGCGAGCTGTCAAGGAGCGATATCGGAAGAAAAGGAGAGAGGAGAAGCGCCTCTTCAGAAGGAAAAAGAATGAGCAGGAAAGGCGTATGGGTGAGGAAGTCGAAAGCCTGTTCGGCATGAGTGAGACTCGAAAATTCTACCAAAAAGTTCGGCGACCAGCCGAAGGTTTTAAGCCCGAAGCCTCACAAAGTAAGGACGAAGCCGGAAATCTTATCACAGATCCAGAAGAGGTACTAGACAAATGGAGAAACTATTGACGACGAACACAATGACGCCTCTGGAGAAGTAGTGGAACCACCAATCGATGATATAGAAATAGACCCACCGCACCATAACGAAGTTTGCTTATCCATAAAAAGGCTAAAAAATAACAAATCAACTGGAGCCGATGAGCTACCCGTTGAATTGTTCAAGGCTGGCGGCGAGGAGCTGGTAATTTGCATGCACCAACTCCTATGCAGAGTATGGTCCGAAGAAAGTATGCCCGAAGATTGGAGTCAAAGTGTTCTCTGCCCAATACTTAAAAATGGAGACCCTGCAATATGCGCCAATTACCGCGGGATCAGTCTCCTACCCATTGCATATAGGGTTCTGTCATGTATCTTAAGTGAACGGGTAAAGCCGAGAATGAGCAAACTGATCGAACCTTATCAGTTTGGCTTTAGACCTGGTAAATCCACCATAGACCAAATATTCACATTGAGACAAATACTGGAGAAAACCCATGCGACGAAAATCAACTCCTACCATCTTTTTGTTGATTATAAAGCCGCTTTTGACACACCGATAAGGTCAACGTTTTTTGAAGCCCTGTCTACTTTTGGTATACCAGCGAAGTACGATCGACTTTGCATGATGACGTTGAGAAGCACACGAAGTTCCGTCCAAACATGGGCTTAGCGGTACATGAAGAAAAGACGAAGTTCCTAGTCTCAGCGCGCAGTGAGCCTACGCGTCTTGGACAATCTGTTGCAATGGGAGAGTACAACTTTAACGTTGTAAAGGACTTTGTCTACCTCGGCACGATCCCTCTCTCGAAAAGCCCTCTCTCGAAAAACGAAAATCGCGCTATACAAGTCGCTTATTATCCCAGTCCTGCAATACGGCGCCGAAGCATGGACATTAACAACAGTGGATGAGGAGGCGATCGGCGTTTTCGAGAGGAAAGTCCTTCGGAGAATTTAAGGACCTGTAAAAGTTGGTGATGAGTTCCACACCCGTATGAACCACGAACTGTATGAGCTCTATGGGGACACTGATCTAGTCAAGCGCATAAAACAACAGCGGCTGCGCTGGCTTGGACATGTTTGTCGTATGGATGAAAGAAGCTCCAGTAAAAAAAGTGTACAGGCGGAAGGCGAACGAATTAGGGAAAGCAGGAGCTGTAGGACGATCGAAACTTAGTTGGGAAAAACAGGTGCTGAAAGACATAAAGGCGCTTGAACTGACCAACTGGTGCCAGCTCGCACAAGACAGAGGCGAGTGGCGGGCAATAATAGCAGCGGCCGAGACCGTCAAACGGTTGTGATAGAAATATCAGGCCAAATAAGAAGAAAAAGAATACATACCTTTAACTTAATTAAAATCAAATATAACAGCTGGAAAAATTAACTTTGGCAATTTGCAAGCCAAATCTGTGCCCAATAGAAAATGGGGGAAAATAGTTTGCTGTGTGATAGCTCACAGCTGAGCGAATAAAAACCACAAAAATAAATGATAAGTATCGATAGGCTTAATAGGCTGTTGGTAATCGATTGCAAATCCAAAATTGGCGGGTTTTTATTTTTTAAAACCTGCTTGCCGTGGCTAAACTAAGTGTAACCTATCAGCCCGGTGATAGAGATGCTGAAAAGGTTCATTCCGTTGGAAAATATTTAGTAATTAGGATTATTTAACGATCCGCCAAAGGATTGGTGAAGATCGGATGAACGGCAGTACTTTCTGCTGCTACTGCGGCAACAAAGTACATCCTGAGCATAGAATTTCGTTGCTATAGAGTAAATTACAGTGGGGCATGACCGACTTCCATTCTTGCTTTTACTTAGAAAACTGTTCTTCAAACGTGACATGTAGGTTTTCTAAATAAACGTAAGAAATTTCAAATGCTAAATGCTATTTTTAGAAAGTCTACACGAAACGTGTTGTTGATCCCAATCTTCCCTTTATAAATGTGATTTTCGGACTTGCAGGTCGAGTGGTTGATAGTCGTGTGTCTAAGATGCCGGCAATTGTGTCTAATTTCCTGAGACAAGGTAAGTGAGTTATGAGTGCGAATCCCAGTCAAGGTAAGTGGAAAAAAAATTTGAAGTTGTACGTTTTTTAGAAGGAAGACCTTGTTTTTTTTGCCCTTTGCTCCCATTCCTCCCGACCCTACCCTCCTCTTAATACTACCTTGTGTAAATAGTATATTGAGTTACTTGCATTTTTTTATGGGCTGGGCCCTTAACGTGGCATTTAGAAAAGCTACATACATGCCGCATGTAGCATGTAGAAAAGCTATATAAACGTAGTGGGTTGAAAATCCCTGTCAAACATATTTGGTTTTCTCTGTGCAGTTAATTCGAAAACTAATTTTTCAAAATTCTGGAAAAATTGTTTTGATTAATTACAAAATTTTCTTAAATTTCTAAAGGTTATTTTATATTTTGTTTTCGGTTTTATTCTTTGCTTTCAATAACAGATTGCCACATTGATATGGCTCGTCCTTTTATGTTTCTTTTAATGTTTTGCCACCTTGCATAACAGAAAGCCAGCAAGCATTCTCACACATTCTAATGTTCTAATTCTGTACTTCCATTACTGCCCATCACTGCTTAATATGGTTTAAAATGGCAGCATGAAGAGATAAAATTGCAGGATAATTTCTATTGACATTTTCCAATAGTATATTTTCCATTTCCTTAGTTCTCCCATTTCCTCGACTTGCGCCCTTTTAATCATTGAACTATAAATGCCTGTCCGTTGGTCACCTTTCGCCTAATCCTAACTGCCGATTTATGGCTCAACTTAGCCTTTGGTAAGTAAGAGTACGTGAGTTAAGTATGCCAAGCTGGCGATCTATTAGAAGATATGCTAAAAGCCCAGGCCAAAGTGAGTGGCTTCCCTCTGCGGCTCCCGCTCCCTGGCAAACACTTCAGCTAATGACTCTCCTCGTCTGGCTGTTGCTCCTTGGTCAGTGTTAATTTGCGGTCATTAGCCAAGTTCTTTTTTCCTCTGTTTGTGGGACTCTCGACTTCTGCCGACTTCTTCGACTCCTTCGCTGCGTTCAATCAATTTGCGTCTTTGGCTCGTTGCAAGTAAAAGGCTTTCCACACAATGCATTGTTAGCTCACAATGGGCTTTTGTTAACGGTTAAATTACACTTGATGCTGGTCTTTTAGGCTAATGATGCGTATGAGAATAAATGCTAATTCATTTGCACTCTGCTCCGCCGCTGATTTATTTATGCAAAAACCATGCCATTGGCAAGGGGGAGGGGGGGAAGGTTGAACCATAAATTATGAATGCCAAATGGGTCGCTTCACTGGAATTGAGATGGGGAATCAAATGCAGGTGCTGAGTGGCATTATCAGTGAATTAAAACTTCTCTTTAGTAGCTGCCTCCTTCTCCGCCACCGCCTGCGCCTTGCTAACCCAAATCTGCTGGCAAAATGCGTGCGATTCGAATTTCCTTTTCCTTCAATGGCCAATGGCCAAAACACCTGCCGAGCGGGGCCAACAAATTTCACTTATTGCCAATTTGCTGCCAATGAAATAAAATACATTTTTTCTGGCTTTTGCCCATAGCCAAAAACCTGACCGGCACACACAGCTCTCAGCGAGCAGCGGACAGCAGCCAATGTGGACTGTGCAATAAATAAATTGCAAAATTTATTTGGCGGCACTTACGCGTCGCTTTTTTTTTCATCGACTGCATTTTCCATAGTGATTTATTTGCATCGATTGGGCAGAAGGAGCTGGGGATGAGGAGGAGATGGACAGAAAATATCAATAAAAAAATAAATATTCTAGGTTATGGTCAGAGTTAGAGATGACGTGAGGAGTGCGTTACTAGCCATAAGAAAGTAACATGCTGCAAAGTAGTGAAACCTGTGGGTGCGGACTCATAAACTTTGCTCCTAAGATGTTAGAAATATCTTGGAGTTTTGGTTTGAGTCTGCGAAGTCCTTGATTATGTCGATCGGAAACACCAAAAGATAATGGTTAGCGTTGCTTCAAGTTTTTTCTTTAAAATATTTACGAAAACAGAACTTCATTATACCGGGATGATCTTGCAACAGCTTTACAGACTACCTTGGTATTATAATTATGTAGCTCGAGCTGTTTTGAGCTCGCTTCTTGAAATGAAAACAGTATTCTTTTTCTGTGTTTTTGATTAAATGTCAATCATCTTTAAAAAAAAATCACTTTTATCTTCACCACTCACCTGTCACGTCTCCACAAGTCACTACATTTCCAGCATCTCCATTTGCTGCACTCAACAGCTTCCAGCTGCGTTTTCTGCGAATCTCTCTCTCGACTCTCCCACCATGACGCGTCGGCCTTTCGGGCATTTTCAATTGATTTTCGAATTTATCAAACAGGAAGCATCTTTGGCAGACGCAGAGAACTTGTTGGGAAGTGCGCGTGTCCATTTAACGGCATTTTATAGCCAAGAAGCCGAGACGCATAACGTCCAGGCGCACCTGGCCAAATAGCAATAGGCAAAGTGATCGATGTGACGAGTTTCGCTTTAGATTTTCCTCTTTTTTCCTATCCAAAGTAGTGGTCTGTGGTCTGGTTAACAATTTGTCAATTGCTCGCCCCGTTTGGCTAGGCTAATTTAACTGCTGGCTTTTAATTAGCCACCGCTAATTGGTGGGAATATTGATTAAGTGTAGGCCATTAAGCTGAGGAGATTGACAGAGGAATGCAAAACGAATCGGGAATAAGAGTGGTTTGGAAAATTGGATCTGGAAAATGTTAGCTTAATTGAAAGTTTCACAAAAAATGTTTTATTCGACTTGGCGTTGAAATTGTTCACTTGCTGTTTCATTATCTTTGCGGATCTGTAGGGCATTTTAAATTCGATGAATGCGAAGGCTAAATTTTTTGATATTCGGCGGTGTCCCAGAAATCTCTTCCAACCAAATTCCAACCCAAAACCAATTCTCGGTGTCCTACAAATCTCTTTCGGTTGGTTTCAAACCTATTGTATTTTGTTGGGAGATTTTGGCAAACCAACCAATACACAAACCAGCTAATACATTTACCAACCAATAGCAAATTCACGAACCCACGCATTACATCACTGTTTTTGTAGTAGGACCATAATCTTATACACACACCTTTCGAACTCGACTTTCGAACTAGACTTTCGAAGAAAACGAAATCTCTCGAAGTTCTGGGACACCGACGGATTTCTCTAGCGATTTTCAAACCAACCGAAGCCAAAATCTCTAGAGATTTCCAGGACACCCCCGATTGAGTTAAAAATATATTTAAAAACATAGCATACTTTGGAGGGACTTTATCATGATTTTCAAGCAAACAGAAGGCGATTCTCTCAGTATGTATCCCGTATAATCCAGCAATGTCTTTTCATACTCTGTACCAGAGGTACACAGAGTATATTAAGTTTGTGCAAAAGTATATAGCAGGCAGAAGTAAGCATCTCCGACCCTATAAAGTATATATATTCTTGATCAGCACCAAAAGTCGATATAGTGTCATGTCCGTCTGTCTGTCCGGCTGTCCGTATGAACAAACAGATCTCAAAAATGGTAAGAGATAGAGGTTTGACATGTATGGGACATATGCTTCTTATACTTTCAGGTAGATTAAGTTTATTTTGAATTTTTGCCACGCCCCCTCCCGCCCCCTCAAATTGTCAAATCTCCCAGAGTCTTATAGATAGAAGGTTCGTTCCTTCTGGACATATTTAGTAATCAGGATTATTAATCGATCCGCTAAAGGAATAGTAAAGATCGGATGAACGATAGTCGAGTTGTAAGGAAAACAAACAATTATGGTCAGCACTGGTCGCAACGGTGATGGGCAGCACTTAACAGGTACAGAGTATATTAAAGTCGGGCTTGACCGACTTTCTCACTTGTTTTATTTAGCCGTTTTTAGGGACGCGGAAGCCATAAATATTTATATTTTATATTTTGGGGGGGGGTTAAGTTATTTAAACGGTGAATATTTTTTAAAAAGAAACACAGCGGCCATATTGGCTCAGTTTTATTAAATCATTAAAAATTTCTGTTTCACGATTCATAGCTGTCTAACAATAATAAAAGAGTTCATTCTGAATCATTGAGCAGTGCTAAATAAGCATTTTGGCAACAGTCAATCAGCAGGCCTTGTAGCCTAGTGGGTAGGATATTATTTTCGAGCGCCGTGGTCGTGGGTTTTTTTTGGAATGTATTACTAATTTTTATTTGAGATGTTTTGAACGTTGTCTATATTTTTTTAAAATGCACTTTTTACTTTTATAAACGGAGAATAAGAACCAAACCATGACCAAATGTTCATGATTTTAGAACGACATATTGTTTTCTGTTTAGTTTAACTGATTAATATTTTTATTAAGATACCCAAACTATATCCTTAGCCACGTTTTTAGTAATAAACATAGTTGATCCCAAACTTTAGATATATTTTGTTGTTAGCGATCATCATCATGTCTGACTCGTCTGTCATTTTTCAAGACCCAAACTGAGAACGAGTTTTCTTAATTTGTTCGTCGACTTAGAACGATTGGTATACTTTTAAGAACGTGGTCTTGTTTTAAGAACGGAAAAATCAAGAACGGATTGGGTATAAAAGTAATAAAATGGGGCTGCCTTTCAGAACGCCATTTTTTTCTGAGTGTAGTGAAGTTTTTGTGTTTAATTTCAGCGTGGCCCGGAGGATTAGTTTTCATCCCGGCTGGAGGAGGAACATTTCGCCCCGGCCACCTCGTCTAATATTTTTGAGGGATTTGCGCCCACCAACAAGAACCATCTACGACCGACCAGGCAACCTGAAAGCTTGAGGAGAATAGACCAAAGCATCGCTCCCTGTCTACGCGAGTCCGTTCCAAAAAGAATTTTTTTGTGTGCATCGAGGAGGCTTTCTGTTCTTCACATACTTCTGCGCCGAGAAGAGAGTTAAGATCCAAGTTGCACTTACTTGGGTGTGGAGATATCTCAGGCTGAGCGCGCATAGGCGCAGAATAAAGACCAAACGCACAATTTTATATACAGGCCTGATCCGGTTTTCACTTTCACTAAATTCGCTCGAATTCGATTTGGTTACCTGTTCCGGTTTTCACAATTCGATAAACTTACTCGATTTGAATTCACATTGCTTGGAGCCGATGAATTCAAAAGTAAATGCGATTTTGTACATAAAGGCGTCAAAATGATGGCTTAAAGTTAATTTTGTACCATTGTTTAGTGTATTTAGATACTTTTTGCAATTTTACATTCCCTTAAAAATTATTTTTAATAAAAAAATTAATAATTTTTATGAATAGCTTGAATTTTGCAATGTGTCATCCAAATCGTTTATGAAACGCTGGGAAAATGTTTATAAAATGCCCTTAAAAATAGAAACGACATTTTAAACACCTATATTCAACTACTATCAACTATTTTGAGTAATTAACTATTGGATAGTTTTGATTCACCAGTTGATTAAGGTGAAAGTGAAGTCAACGGAAACAATTTGGAAATAAAACATTCGAAGAAATATGTGAAAACCGGAACAAGCCTGATAGTTATATTTATTGATAGAAATTTTTGCAATTCACATGCCTCGCCATAATCACATTAATTTTTATTAAATTTACCATAAAATATCCTCTTATGTTTGTAATCGTCCTGTGTTCGTCGTATTCGGGGTACGGATCAGCACCTACAATCTAGCTCATAAGCGGGAGGGTTATGTGTGAATCCTTGATGAACAGAGAATATAATAGTGTCCCTCAACGATTCCAGTTGGAGCTCCAAAGAGAATAGGAAGGAAGTGTTACACATGTAAAAGAAAAGAAAAAGGCTTTATCAATGTAAACAAATCTTTGATAAATTCATCCTTTTAAGGCCGCTATCATAATTATTAGATGTGTCTTTTGCTAGGAAATTGAAAATTTATCATGATCTCTGTAATTACCATTATTATTAGAAATATATAAATTGTACTTTACTGTTGAGATGACGGCGTAAGTTTTCTGTTGGAGGGAGAGGGAAGCGGTACCACAAGCATGGATTAAGTGAATCCAGTCCTTTTGATTTGGTGATGCCTCTAGAAAAGGAGGAAAGAGCATCACAGGATGGGAGGGAACGCTGTGGCAAGTCCATCGAAGCCACCTGTATTAGGGTTTCATGTTGTTCAGTCGTCTGTTTTAGTTGATTTGCTTTTAGTTGTTTTGGCTGTATTGGCGATGAATTTTTTTGTTAGTGATGAGGTGTGTCGTTTTGGATTGTTAGGACTGCGGACACGGGAAGATTCCCCCTAGAGATGCGCTGAGCCAGCCGGTATGCCCTCAAAAAAATAAGCACGTCCATAACAACTCTGCGACACTTCTGGGGGTAATAGCCATTTTACAGGGGGCGTGGCAAAAATTAAAAAATAAACTGCAAGTATAAGAAGCTTATGTTCAATACATGTCGAACCTCTATCTCTTTCCATATCTGTTGGCTCGTACGGACGACTCATACCGTCACGCACGCTACAGAAATAAATAAGCAATAATTTTTTTTTTTAATTGAAGAATTTTAATTTTTTTTTACTAAAAAGCAGGCCACGAAATTTAAGTAAAGCTATAGATGAATTGCAAAAAAATTTATTCTACTCACAATATGTAAAAACCCCTATTTTCCGTCACACACGCTACAACGCATGTACCTGACATTTCTTACCTATTTTTAATCTTTTCAAAATAGTACAACAAAAGTTTTCTTCCAAAATTTAAGAGAATTGAATGAGTAAAAATATGGCTTTCGATCTGACCATATATGAATCACTGAAGTGATGATATGAACACCTAAAAAATGGTAATGTTTGGTATAACATTTAGAGCTCTGAGGGAGGGTGGGGTTTGGTAATAATTTTAATATTACTGATCATCGAAATTCATATTTTTTTACATTGATAAAGTTTAATATCTAGTCTAATGCATCATTCAAAAAAAAAAAAAAAACAAGTTTGATAGATTTTAAAAATGTTTGGTTGGTGGACTGTTTCTGGGACATGCCCATATACCACTATTAACTTAAAAAATAATTAAAACAAACCCAATACCCTTTCAAATCTTAGCTGTTTTATCACGGCTCTCAATTGTTTTGCGATTCTGCAAATAATTGTGCGTGCATTGTATTGGTTAATCTCCTAATATTAACATTTCTCTTTTTGCCCTATTGGTTGCCTTGAGCAAGACGTGGCGCCACCTATTGCCTTAACTCTGAAGCTTATCGCAAAGCGCTTTAAGTGCTCACTTATCAGTACGCTTAGTTGCGTTTAATATACAACAGGTGGAGCGCCGATTGTAAATGAGATGCAGAGGGCGCTAGAGTGTCACTGTAAGAGCCATGTTAACTAACAGTAAAACGTAAAACGTATTTATTTTGAGTTTGTGGAACCCAAGTAAAATATTTTGGCCAAGTTTGAATTCAAATAAATTTTGACAAAATAACGTTAAACCAACTTTGGTCTACCATAGTAGATTTAATTAAAATTTTTTTTTAATATTTTTTTTATGTCCTAAATTCGAGTCCAATATTCCTAAAGCCCTAGTTTAGGCAAAATGGCCTAATATATAAGGTAATTTTGGACCATTTTAGAACATACTTTTTTCTGGGTGCACAGAACTAGATTTTCGACCGATCATTCCAATGGCAGCTATATGCTATAGTCATCCGACTTTGACCAAACTTGTAGAATCGTGTGGGAGCATATAAAAGAAATACATGCCAATTTAAAGGATATTTCCATGGAAAACAAAAAAGTTTTTCTAACTAAGACTACATTTCATACTATACTTTTCTATGACAGCTATACTATATAGATGTCCGATTTCGACCAAACTTAGTGGAATAGTGATAAAAGCATAGCAAACTAAGATATACAAAGTTTCGAGACGTTACCATTGAAAACAAAAAAGTTTTTTTCAGTAAAACTAGTTTTTCGACCGATCGTTCCTATGACAGCTATATGCTATAGTCATCCGATCCGGCCGGTTCCGACAAATGTGTAGCGTGTATGTACCAAAAGACTTCGTACAAAGTGAAGTGGTGAAGATAGCTTTCAAACTGACGGAGGTGATAGCAAAGAAACAGACAGACGGACATGGCTAAATCAACTAAGCTCGTCGTGCAGATCATGAATATACACACTTTGTGTGGTCGGAGATACTTAACAAACATCCGGACAATTTTTTAATACCCTCTGCAAATGGTATAAAAACCACATGCGCGTGTGGATTTCCACATTACATTTAGGTTTTCTAAACAAACATTAAGGATTTCAAATGCTGAATAGCACATTTAGAAAATCTACACGAAACGTGTAGCTCATCGTCACGTATCGCTTTATAACTGTGACTTGCGGCATTGCCGCGCTAGTGCTTATATAGTCGTATGGGGTAAGCTGCCGGCAATTTTTTGTTAATTTCCGAGACAAGGTAAGTAAGTTGGGAGTTCGAGTCCCAGACAAGGTATATTAAAGTTAAAAAATTAAATTGTACGTTTTCCGGAAGGAACATCATGCCCTCCTTGTGCCCTTTCCTACCATTCCTCCCCACACTACCATCCTCCCCCGTTGTGTAAATAATAGTAAGAACATTTGTTTATAAGTGCTAAACGTGGCGTTTGGAATAGCTACAAGCCGCAAGTAGAAATGAGAAAGCTAAACGTGGCATGTAGAAAAGCAATACAAACGTAATGGGTGGAAAAATCCCTGAGACACGTGTAGAAAACTACATTTTCGTAAAGTTTTAACCTTTTTTTTTCTGAGCATCCATTCTGAAAAGTTCAATGGGTCGGACACAAATCACCGAAACAATACCCGAAACCATTTTACTTTATCGAGGCTGAAAGGAATGGTCTAGGACTGAACCCAAATAAATCAAAATGTTTAGTTATCCAACAAAAATTTTTGACCAACAACATGCCACGGCTAAAAATTAACAACACTCAATAGAATACGTAGACCGAGCTAGCATTTGGGGTTTACATTTAATTCAACTTTTACATGGAAAGACCATATTATTGAGCAACGGGAAGTGTACGGAATCCTAAAATCAAAACCAAATAAAAAACTTTCTCAGTTAGAATTCGGATGCTGATTGCCAAGACTTTGCTTACTTCTGTCCTGTTCTGGGTTGAAGTTTTTAACAACTGCGATGCAGAAAGCCAAAGAAAGCTTCAAGTAGTCTTTAATAATATAGCCGTTACATCTACAATAGAAAACAGATCGTTTCTACGAATATCCGTGTGTCTATTAATGTGTCTATTAATATTTTTAGTCTACCCCTGAGTCTTGTATGGACGTAAGAGTCTACTTCTTTTACTAAAATAGTTTGGACAAATGAACCTGTTACCCGTACGAAAAACTCAACTTAGTGTGTCGAGAACAAATAATATTGTATGTAAAAATTTAAGCGTTCATTGTCAGAAAAACACTTTTTCTTTATGTGTTCGTTGTTGGAACCGACTACCACATGATATTAAGACTATAAGAAATGCCACGCCTTAAAAGTAAATAAATAAATAAAAAAGAAATAAATGTCTCAGTATTGTTTTTAATGCTAATTATATAGGACTTTAAATGTTTATACTAAATTTGTTCAACTTTGTAATAGCGCTCTAAATTATAAGTATATATACTTGTAGCGTATGATTAGAAAAAAAAGAAACAAGAAGGCGTACAGCATCGTCAGCTGTGAAAGCACAAGAAATCAAGGGAACAGGGTATATTGGAATCGGGGAACTTGTCTACAGGTCCCTTGCTCTTTTTTTTATTGGAAAAATTCGGAATAAGCTACAGCTATAAGAATCTATCTTACAGCGCTTTAAATTGAAAAGTGCTAATATTTGAGGTAGCGGTGTCTTTTTCCGAAATTATGATTTAGTTTGAGCATTATCAGTTCCAAATTTCAATCCCATATCTCAATATTTTGACTTTATGGCACATTTTCGGGCTTTCTGCCCAATGTGCACTGGTTAAAATCTTGTCAAAGATATTAATTCCCATATCATTTGGGTTGAGATCAATATATTTCTTCTCGGTGTCTCGGTAATATTTTGTCTTGCATTAACAGTTTAAGTTCATCTGCGCTATTGTGTTGTGAGAACTGGGAACATTTGTAGTCTGAATTAATAGGAATTTAACCCGTGCTTTTTAGGAAGTGCCTAAAAATACCCCTCACTAAGCTATCCGAATGCGTGTTAAATCCAGAAGAAAATCTTTTCTGAATTTGTTTTTTAATTTAATATCAATTTGCACGATTTAGATAAGAATTGCTCGATAACCTAAATCACAATTAATATGTGTGATGCTTTGTCATTATTTACATTTAATTAATTATACCAAGTACAGGACATTATTTCTCGCCCTCTTTAGTCACTCACAATTTGAGCCCTGCCAGTCGCAGTCGCCCATCCTCCCCCCGGTTTGAGCTCTGGCTTACTTGATAGATTGTCTAAATGTGCTGCGTATGAATGAATGACTGAATGAATGAGCCAGAATGCTGGGCGATGTGCTGCCTGATGCTTCCTCTGAGATTGATGGCCAAAATGGCTGTTGAAACAACGTCGACGACGACGACGACGAGTACGACGAGGAGGAGGCAGCCGCTCAATGAAGAAAAATAATCACCAGCATCATTTATTTTCCGTTTTGCCTGCCTGCCGCCGCCGTACAGCACACATCAATCTTTGGCAACAGCAACAACAACAACAACGAGACTCAACCAACTATCGACCATGACCATGGCTGGGGCTTGGTGATGTATACTTTCTGAGCTTGACAGCTTCTGACATGGACATGGACGAGAGAAGCTTTGGCGCAGCTGACAGACGACTTTTGACGTTTGCCTGCAATTAACGAGGCTCAGTGTTGAAAAATGACTGCAGCTGCAGGTGAAAATGGCACAACAGAGTGTTGGTTAATGACATGACAACAGTTGGACTTGCGCTCAAGTCATTTAAATCATTAATTTCAATGGCGACGACCCCACACACACACACAGCACATCACTCACTCGACCCGAAGAGAGGCTCGTCCTCGTTTGCTAAGACTAATTTGTGGCTCTCAACGGGGACGCCCACTATGTCAGTATACACTGAGAAGAATTTTGTGATTTAAACAGGATTTGCTAAGCAGGAAAAACTAGAAACCAAAATATAAGTCTCTACAAGGACAAACTAACTTCGTTCTTAACGGAATTTGAAAATTGAATTTTGAACCCAATTTGCTTGATCCTATGTTAATTTTACGATAAAAAAACCTATTTAAGTTAAATTTCAAAGAATAATTTCGAATTGAATGATACGGTTTATGGACGAATTGGATGATATGGCTCAAGGTTACGTCAAGCAATACACAGAGGACAAAAGTTGAAAACCCATTTTTTTTTAGTCTAAAAGGATTTATTCGAATGAGTAAAGCAATCTGACTTAAGACGGTGCAAATACATTTCCAAATCAAAGTGGTTTTTAGCCAGCTTAACGGTTGATTACACTAGGCAACGAGAGCGTAAGTTAAAGTCAGCCCTGACAGAGCACTAACATTAATGTGAACATATCAACATTATGTTAGCAAACAGCGCATGTGGCGCAGACATGTATGCAACGTTTTTATAACACTTAAACACTGCCATTTATTTTCTGATTTTAATGAAAATTTCAAGGATTGTAGATATTGGGCAAGTACACTAATCTTTTTGGGGTGGCGAAAATTTGAAATAAACTTGATCTGCGTACACAAAATTCGAGTCTACAAACAAAATTTGGTTGCTCTAGCTCTAGGTGTTTATTCAGACGGTCGGACGGACGGACGGACAGGGTTATATCGACTCGGCTGTTGATGCTGATCAAGAATATATGCATATACACACTTATTACTAGTAACGGGTATTACAAGGTCCAGTACATTAAAGTGCTGGTGGTGATTCCAGATGACTTTCGAATTTGCCTTCGGAAATGGTCCATCACGTCTAGATTTTTGGTTATTTGAGCTTAAAGTTGCTTTAAATTCACATTTTGACCCTTTTTAGGTGAGTTTTGTGGGGAAACTATGCATTTGCTCTGCCACTCTTTGATATTATCCAATAGAAATACATTACTTAGCTTTAAAATATGTAATCTCAAACAGCTCTATGATATTTAGTATTCGATTTGGTGTATCTTCGCTTTAAGAATCACGGAAATGTTTTGGATATTTTATTTTTAAGCTTAGAAATAGTTCCTTACGATAATTTTAAAGAGAGTTGAGCCAACACTATATGTTCCCCACAAAACCTGTGGGGTTCAAATTCTAAGCTACTTTAGTCTCAATTTACAAAGAATCAGATTCATGTCCAGCACTCTAAAATCATCTGGAATCACCACCAACCCTTACTCTTAACATACTGAAAAAAAGTCGAATTTCGTTGACTCGTGTATTACTTCAAAACACTTGGCAAAAAGGTCCAGTATATTCAAGGGCTGGTGGTGATTCTAGATTATTTTTGTTCTAAGCACGAATCTGTTTTCGGAAATGGTCTATCACGTCTCGATTTTAATGCATATTTTGCCACTTTTTATGAACGTTTTGAGGGGTTCCTTTTCATTTGATTTGGCTCAATTTGATATTAAATTTAACTATTTTTTCAAAAATTCAAAATAAACTAATCCAAACAGTTCTACGATTTTCTTAAGCGAAGATATAGCATTTTAAATACAAACGCAATGGATGCTTCTTAGTATTTAATAAAAATGGCATTGATTTTGTTTGTGCAGTAGAAAATTGAATTTTTTTGAGGACTTGTATTCAAACTGGTATATCTTCGCTGAAAAAAATCGCAGAAATGTTTGGGATAGTTTGTCTTAAAGCAAAGAAGGGTAATTGTTTAGTAGAGCTACCCCTCACCAAAAACTCTGAAAAAAATATCCTCGATGGACCGCGAATTTACAAGAATTATGACGACTTCAGATCGCGGGGGACTCCCGCGGTTCAATGGTAAAAATTGTTTGAAAGTTGCATTTTTTTGTATAAAAAACAGATTGTTTTTTGCCTTAACTGTCAAAATTGGAAAGCGTAAGTTCAACTGTGGCCGCATAGTAGAAGGACAGTGGGTCTTCAGGGGCATTGCGAGAGAGTCCGGAGATTTTTTTATAGTTCCGGTGGAAGATCGCCGAAAAGAGACACTGCTGGAAATAATCCAGAATCGCATCGCCGCGGGAACCACAATTATGTCGGATTGTTGGAAGGCGTACAATTGCCTGGAGGAAGAGGGATTTACACATGAAACTGTAAATCACTCAAAAAACTTTGTTGATCCCACAACTAAAGCGCACACGCAGAATATCGAAAGGCTTTGGAGAGACATGCGGTCACAGCTTCCAAAATTTGGAAGGAAAAAAGAGCATTAAATAGGATACCTGGCGAAGTTTCAGTTTTTCAAAAAATTCCGTTCCCAGAGAATCCACCAACTATTTTTGGAAATCGGGAAGCTTTACAACCCAAATCATTGCAACATAATTAATAATGTGGAATTTTCCGAGGTAAGTCATTTTAATAGTCATGAATGCGCCGCAGGCAAATTTTTTTAAAAAAGAAGCACAGGCAATAATTAAAAAAAAATCGCGCGATTTTTTCTTGCTTCTTGCTTCTTTTTAAAAAAAATTTTGCCTGCGGCGCATTGATGCCTTTCGCTATGTACAACTATAAAATTACCACTGCCTAATTTAACAAACTGCACAGGAAGAGGGAGAGGAAGAAGCGGTCGAAGGATTGGAACAGGAGGAAGGGGTGGAAGGATTGGAACAGGAAGCGGCGAATGGATTGGATGAGGAGGAAGCGGTGGAAGGATCGTAAGGAGGTATAGCCTCTGTGGTGAGTATCTTAAAACTATATTTGGTAGTCAATGGCATTAACATTTATTTTCCAGCGACCATCTCACATTGTTGAGCACATGTGGACTAGGCCTTCTGGGGAAACCATATAAAAAAAAACGCGCCTTGAATTATACCTCAAATTGGTGGTGTGGAAAATAGTTTACAGCAGTTTCATTCAATGTATAGCGCCATTTTCATACTAGGAAACGAAGAAAAAGTCGGTAAATAGCATACCTATACAAATAAATATAAATTATTTTTGAGAAATAATGACAGTTAAGGCAAAAAACAATCTGTTTTTTATGCAAAAAAATGCAACTTTCAAATAATTTTTACCATTGAACCGCGGGAGTCCCCGCGATCTGAAGACGTCATAGTTCTTGTAAATTCGCGGTCCATCGAGGATATTTTTTTCAGAATTTTTGGTGAGGGGTAGCTCTACTAAACAATTACCCAAAGAAGTAAGTAAAGAAGTAATATTTCACAATATTATCAAAGAGAAATAGAACATTAGTATAACATAGGTTCCCAAAAAAATGGAGTCGAATTAAGCATTTTTAACAACTTTAAAATCTAATTACTGTAAATTTAGACATGATTGACCATTCCTGAAAACAGCTTCGTGATCAGCACACGTAAATAAAAAAAATCTTTGTTGATTTGTGTTAATAGGTTACACGAGGCAACAAAGTCCAGACACGAGTCCATATAGCCATGTCCGTCTGTCCGTCTGTCTGTCTGTCCGTATGAACGCACAGATCTCAGAGATGGTAAGAGATAGAGGTTCGATACTTGCAGGCAGATCAAGTTTATTTTCAATTTCCGCCCCCGCAGTTTACAAAAAACGTCATATCTCCGTCAGTTTTATAAATAGAAGTCTCGAACCTTCTGTACATATTTTGATATCAAGATTATTTATCGATCGGCCAAAGGAATGGAGTTATAAAGAAAACAAACAATTATGGGCAGCACCGGTTTCAACGGTGACGCGCAGCACTTCACAGGTACAGAGTTTATTATAGTTGGGTTTGATCGACTTTCTTTCTTGTTTTTGACTGACTTTGATTGAAAAGTACTATTTGTTAGCAATAAAATAAAGTGTCTCATTTGATTCAAAAATTTTTGAAGCGTAGAGCTGATGGTCTATATCAGTTCTTCCAACCGGACCAATCGGAACAGTTTATCGTCTATATGGAGTGCTTCGTCGGTGAATCCTTAGGTGGTACTCCATCTCGAGGTTTTTTGGCTGACGAGCACCACATTTTACTCTCAGAAAAAAAACCAAGTATTTTGTACTTGAATTAAGTACAAACATTGTCAAAAGAGTACGGTAAATACGAAAATAATTAATTGAAGCACAAAATTCTTATTTGAAGTAAAATTTTTTCATTCCAGATATACTTGATTTAAGCATATATCGAATTATTTTATAATCTTGTTGATCATTATTTTTAGGTTGTAATGGTCAAGGCGCGATCAACTCTTAAAATTAGTACAAAATATTTTTTCTTAAAGTTTAGTAATATCTGATGTCAACGCAAAAACATTCTAGAAAAAAATAAGAGTACTTTAAACTAGATTCTAAAATTCTAAAGTTATTTCCAATTTGTTCAATTTGAGAACTAAAGAAGGCTGGAAATTAAAGTTCAATATAGAACTACTCTAGGTCTGAAATAAACCATTACTCCATAACAGAAGTGCTAGAACCAGTTGGGGACTTTAACTCATTGGGACTTTAAAATTCATCGGTATGTTACATTTTCGCGAGTTGTGTTTGACCCTATCTAATTGAGAGTCCAGTTTTCTTAATTTTAGTGTGGTCACAATTTTGCTAGCTGCGATAAACGTATTTTAAACTTGAACTAAGAACGCGCTTGTGTTGAATTTCTCATCTTATGGTAGGTTTAAAATGTTCTTGATTTTTTCTTATTTCAATAATGTTAACTGCCGTTTTTCGGCACTCAATTTAAGTACACCCAAGAACGAATCATAATTGAAATTGTATAAATATATTCTATACCGTTTGGTCAATAACGCCGGCAGGCATTTTTTTCTGAGTGTATGGCAGTTTATAGGGGCTGTAAATCCCAATTCTAAAAACAAAATCAACTGAGATCAAAACATTTGAAAATATATAGAGTTCAAAAATTAATAGCTGACAAGAAAAGGCGCTGAAGTCGAGTGCCCCGACTCCAAAATACGCTGTTCCCTTCAAGTTATGTGTTTTGGCAGCTGACGATGCTGTACCCCCGCTCCATAGAGCAAAATTGTTTTATACATAACTTCGGTGTTTTTGGTCCGATCTTATTGATCTTTTCAGAATAGATAGATATTGGGCATTACTTGAGGGTCTAACTTAAAAATTGTGGCTATGACAGTTTTTTGCGCTTAATGGGGGGAGGGAGAGGAATTTTCCAAATCTGAAACAAACTCGATTTGAATCTGGTATACACCTACCTACATGCAAAAATATGTGGCTCTATCTCTTATAGTCTCTGAGATCGACGCGTTTATACGGACAGACGGACGGACAGCGGACGGACGCACAGACGGACATGGCTAAATCGACTTCCTTCTACCTGTTGCATTTAGCACAACTTCATGATCCCTCTTTTCCTATTTTTTATGGGAACCGGGTATAAAAAATCTTTAATCAATCCGAAACGGGATTAAAAACAGGGTAGTCCCGGAGCGGCTTAAACTGATCCTGTTTTTTGTGATTGAACTTAGGATTCTTGGTACAAATCAATCTTTTTTCGGCTTGGCTCAAGAATATACGGGATTACTCTGTTTTCAATCCCGTTCGGACTGATTTTTTTCTTTGTGGGTATGGTATACACCTACCTACTTGCAAAATTTTGTGGCCCTATCTCTTAAAGTCTCTGAGATTGACGCGTTCATACAGACAGACGGACATAACTATTACTACGTTTGTGATATGCTCATTTTGCAAAATCATTTCATGAAATGGGTCCGAGAGTGCGAGCATAAACACCATTTCATGAATTCGACAACTCACGAAAGTTGACTATGAATTTGTCCTCAATTCATGAAATGATGTGGCGCAGGCAACTTAGCGCTGCGCTGGTGTTGCCAGATCGCTTGTTTCCTCATTTATGCGCTAGACATTTTGTGAATTCATAAAAGCAGCATTAACAGAAACAAATTTGATTTTACAATTTAAAGAAAACATGAATTTCATAGCATAAACGTAGTATATATCGCCTCGGCTTTTGACGTTGATCAAGAATATATATACTTTATGGGGTCGGAAATGTTTTCTTCTCCCTGTTACATACATTTGCACAACTTCATGATCCCCCATTTCCCATTTTTAATGAGAACAGGGTATAAAAATGTATTTTTAATAAATTAATTCTGCTCTCAACAATTTTAATGAATATTTAGCTAGATTTTTGTTCCGTGCAGTTTCCTCTTGTAACACAGTGATCCTTGCTGTGTGCGGGTCGTTATGTGACTGTGACTTGGTTTTTGTAGCCAAGTCACTTGAAAAGTCATTAATCATTTTGGGGAAATTTCGCTTTTTGGCGCATTTGGGGCGGAGTCGCGCGCTTGAAGCTCTATCCCAAGTTGGATTTGGAACTCGCAGAGCTGCAAAAATCCATCACGCACTCTAAACGATGGACGGAGAGATGGGGAGGGCCAACCACTCACATCAACAATCAGCAAACAGGCAACATCAATGTCAACGTCAGGACGCGGACAAGGCGATGTCTGACAGGCGGAAGAAAAGCCACCCATCAAGTGTGGATGTGGATGGCAAGTTGAGTGAGTCGACTGAATGGAAAGTGCTCGGTGATTAGCAGGCAAAGCATATGCTTTTTAATTTCCATGTCAAGATGTGCTAGATGGTCAGCTTAGATTAAGGCAAGAAGGAATTTGTGGCATGCCACATATCGCAGTTGGTTGTCGTACATCCTCGCTCTGAGAGGGGCAACAAACAAACATGATAAATTGTTATGTGGAAACTTGGCGTTGAAAGGCAATGAAGTTGAACTCCACTCACTGGCCCTCTCTCTCTCCGCTCAAGGACTTTACATTGGTGCCCTGTGCACTTTGCACTTTGGCACAATTTATATTTAAAAGGCGCAAGGACAAGTAAAGGCTGACTCCTTCCTCGAGTGGGCGGACAGCATCGGGAAGAAGAAAAATGTCCAGCAGTTTTCAAGTGCGACGCGTAAGTGGAGCGGTAAACAAGTGACCCAACCACCATGCGACTGTCACGCCCATTCACCACTCCATTCCGCCTCCATATGGATGAAGCTGAAAATGTTTGCTGCAGTTGCTCAGCGGGCGGGCGCCATTTACCAAGTGTCAAAAGCAAAGCTAAAGCTATTGTCGACATGACTTTGGACAACAACAACAGCATTGAGACCGAACACACCCAAAAGTGAAATGCTTTGTTGGCAATTGCTGAGGAGTTGCCCGCTCCGAGTAGAACTTGGAGGAGTCGGAAGAGTCCTTGCTTCGGTGCCGGCAAACAGCATGTGTCAACTTCTTTGGGATTTTACTCTCCAGCGAGGCGATAGAAAAGTGGGTGACAAGTAACCGGAAAATGTATTTTATTGTTTGCATCCGGACATTTCGTTTTTCCGACCTCTGCTTCGCCGGTCGCCTGGCACTAAATTTGTCGAGTAATTGATGATATTGCACTTTTTTTCTTCCAACGAATTGATTCGAGTTTGTTTTTTTGGCGTTGGAGGAAGATGGCATCATTGTGCAGGGCGAGAGACTGGACTTGACAGCCTGCAATGAAGTTGAGATCCTATGGAACTAGCTTATGTATTTGAAGAGATAAACTTGAGTTAGAGTCTCAATTGGACTTGGATGTATTGATTACACGATGCAACAAAAGTTCGGTTAACATTTTGGGGAGGAGCGAAACTGTGATGGGAAGGCCAGAAAAGAAATTGCTAGGCTTGGTGTGAACAACTGGAGCCAAGTCGTACAAGCAGCCGCAGAGACCGTTAATCGGTTCTAGAAATTGCTTTGGTTGGTTTCTTATGTTTGGTACTAATTTTGTTTGGAACAGGTTTGAAACTCACTACTTTATTCATTTCTGAGTTATGGCACTTGACCACGTTTGAAAAAAACTTTCTTTTTTTATGCTTGTTTGGTATTTATTTTTCTTAATTTTTCAGATCTTAGTCTAGGAACTATTTTAAAAAAAACCATCCCCTATTGGAGGTTGTTTGTGTTCTGCGGCGCTTCAAGTCAGTCGCTGGGTTGGTAGGTTATTTCTTCGGAAGCAGGAATGCGTTGTTAGCATGGAGAGAGATTTTGCAAGTTGGTTTGGGTGGGTAAGAAGCCTCTTAGTTGTGGATACACTCATGACAAATGTACCATGGCGCTCCAGTGAAGGTTCTAAGAATTCTTGATTGTGATCTTGGAGGATGTCCTTACTGCTCGCACAGGCATTTCCCCATAGCTGCGAGCCATTCTCCAGACAGGATTTATTATGCTTTTGTACAGTAAGACTTTATATTCCAGTTTTAGACGGGAACGGGAGATAATTAGCCAGTGAAGGCAGTTGGCCTTAAGCTTTATTTGAAGTTTTTTCGACTCTATGTGTTTTGCGCCATTTGAGCCTTCTATCGAGGTTGAAATCTTCTTTTTCTTTTTTGGCCATTTGATGGTAATAAAATCATCACAACCGTCTTACGGTCTCGGACGCTGCCACTAATGCCCGCCACTCACTTCCCACCAGGAGGACACACCCAGCTCCGCAATATCTCCCTGCACCTGGTCGCGCCATCTCCGCTTCGGTCGACCCGGCCCGGGCTTGCCTCCTAAATCGCTCGCATTCCGACTGTACACCCGTTTTCCTGGAGCGTTATCATACATACGGGTAACATACGGGTCCTATCCAGTGCAGCCGCTGTTGTTTTATGCGCTGGACAAGCTTAGTGTCCCCATAGAGCTCGTACAGTTCGTGATTCATTCGGATGCGAAACTCGCCGCCAACGTTTAGAGGTCCATGAATCCTCCGAAGAACTCTTCTCTCGAACACGCCAATTGCCGCCTCATCCTTTGATGACATTGTCCATGCTTCTGCGCCGTATAGCTAGACTGGGATGATAAGCGACTTGTATAGCGCAATTTTCGAGCCCGTAGTAACATCGTTTGTAAGAGTAATTCTTCTTCGGATTTCCAGACTGGTGGTGTTGTCGCTGGTTATCGTCGTTCCGAGGTAGACAAATTTCTTAACAACCTTGAAGTTGTAGTCTCCCATTGCAACAGATTGTCCAAGCGTAGATTCACTGCGCGTTGATAGTACTTATCTTCACACTACTTATCTACTACTTCGTCTTATCCTCATTTACCGCTAAGCCCATAAGTTTTGACTGCTTCTCTATCTCTAAGAACGCCCGGAGAGGTTTGTTCCTATTTTTACGGAACTTTGTGTGCTTCTCAACGTCATCATGCAAAGTCGAACGTACTTTGCTGGAATACCAAAAGTAGGCAGGGCTTCAAAGAACTTTGACCTTATCGGCGTGTCAAAGGCGGCTTTAAAGTCAACAAAAAGGTGGTGGGTGTCGATCTTTCTCCTGGATTTGTCGCAGTGTGAATATCTGGTCCGTGGTGGATTTGCCAGGTCTAAAGCCACACTGATAAGGTTCAATCAGTTTACTCATTCTCGGCTTTAGACATTCACATAGGATGCATGATAGAACCTTACATGCAATGGGAAGGAGACTGATCCCGCGGTAACTGGCGCAAACCGCAGGGTCTCCTTTATTAAATATTGGACAGAGTACGCTTAGATTCCAATCTTCGGGCATGCTTTCTTCGGACCATATTCTGCATAGGAGTCGGTGCATGCACCTCACCAGCTCCTCACCGCCAGCCTTGAACAATTCAGCGGGCTCATCAGCGCCAGCGGATTTTTTTTTTTAGCCTTTTTATGGCTAAAAAGACTTCATTATGGTCCGGCGGGTTTATCTCTATGTTATCGATTGGTGGTGTCGCTACTTCCCCAGAGGCGGCATTGGGTTCGTCATCACCTCCCAGCAGGTTAGAATAATAGTTCTCCATTTGACTAGTGCACTTACGGATTTCTGACCAGGTTTCCGTGCTCGTTCTTGAATAGTGTGACTCTGGGCTTAAAACCTTCGGATAGTTGCCTTATCTTTTGGTAGAATTTTCGAGTCTCACTCCTTCCGAACAGCACTTCGACTTCCTCCCTCATGCGCCTTTCCTGCTCATTTTTCTTCCTTCTGAAAAGGCGCTTCTCCTCTCTCCTTTTCTCCCGGTATCGCTCCTTAACAGCCCGCGTTGGTCCAGACTGCTGAGTTCTCCTGTAGACAGCGTTTTTCTCTGCAAAAGCGTGGCGGCACTCATTATCGTACCATGACTGTTTCGGGAGTTTTCGGCAAATCCGAGAATCTCCTTGGTAGCTGTACTCATAGAGTGTGAAATATGCTTCCACTGTTTGCCTACACCAGAAGGGCCAGGTGGGGTTTCCCTGAGCAACTGGGTGAGTTTTGCTGAGTAGTACCAAGCCCGAGGTCCCGCCCCCTATTTGTCCCAGGATAGGATCGCCGCTCACGTTAGCCAGCAGCTTTGCGGATGCATCGCTCTGTTACCAGGGGTTACCACGTGGAGGTGTGAGTCGGCTTGAGGCGCAGTAAGCTGTCTTCCGAAGAAGCCCAGTATTCGTGGTGCTAAAACGCAGTCCGAATGTTTGAAGTTGGACGGTTGACTTGCTTAATTGTCCCGTGCTTTGCTCGGAACCCAAATTGATGTAAGGGAATTATATTTTGTGCATGGACATCTATTTTACGGAGTAAGATCTTCTCAAATAGTTTCTATAGGCAAGATAGCAGACTAATGGGTCTGTATGATGACGCTTGTGTTTTATCTTTTCCTGGTTTCTGAATCATTTTGATTGTGGACTTCTTCCACTGAGTTGGAAAGTATCCACATCGCAGAACAGCATTGAAAAGTCTTGAGATATATGTAATGGCGGGACTTGGAAGTTCCATATTCATTTTAAGCTGGGATTTAGCTCTCCGATAGCATTTTTTATTTCTAGCGAATGAACTTTGATTGGGTCAGTTTGTGCGGCGGTCGGAACCAATGGAAGTTCATGGCCATAGGTTGGTGGATTCAGCTGGAAAAAGTTTCTAAGGTGAAGTGGAAGGACAGTTACCTTTTCTTCGTCACTGCGGGCCCATCTTATTGTCTGATCCCTTAGAGGCGTATCTACCTTTGCAGGTGGTTTAATGCTGGCGCGTGCCCTCCATAGGGAAATTTGGTGCTTGTAGGAGATAATTTTTCGAAATAACGACTATGTGCTAGCTGCTCTTCGGCATTGAGTGCTTTCTCAGACGAATCTTTGCGGCAGGTGAAAACACTTAAAACCGATTTTGAACCGTTTCACAGACTTGAGACCTAGCCAACAAATCTTGGATTGACTATTT
Source organism: Lordiphosa collinella (assembly GCA_018904265.1). NCBI lineage: Eukaryota > Metazoa > Arthropoda > Insecta > Diptera > Drosophilidae > Lordiphosa > Lordiphosa collinella. The sequence goes on along the minus strand of JAEIFV010000458.1, from coordinate 164,055 downwards.
TACTCAAAACTCTCATCATTTAATATGTAAACTTTACATATATCCTTCCAACTACTAACACCATCATATTTCTCCACACCAGCCAAGTCAATCCAATCTCTAGATATCCATAAATAACCCAAAAAAAAAGTTGGATGGGACCGGGGTGTGGATGTCATGGCATAATAGAAAATTGCGCTAAATGCCAAGCACACCCAATGGATAAATGAGAAAAATCTACACAGAACCCAAGCGAGAACCACTTGTTTTATGGCCAGCAATATTTTTGCATCTAGACAGGGAGAGACAAGAGAGAGCGAAAGAGTAAAGGATGAGGTTAAGGAGTAGGGGAAGAAGGAGCAGACGACGCCACCGCCGACAAAAAGACGTTAATCACGTTGAGTTATGTGACATTCTTATATCTCTGCGCCACCAAAGTGTCACGTACGCATTTGTTCCAGGCCAACTGGTTCGTGTGACATTCGGGGGCGTGGCAGGAGGCTGTTGCTGTTTGCTGCAATTTTTTGCAGTTTTCTTTTCGCTTCTGTTGTTTTGGCTGCCTGTTTTGGGGTCTTATCATTGAATGTACAGGCAAACAACAGCATATGCGACATAATCCCACTCGCACACTCACAAAAAAACTATTTCAATTTTGCTTATGCAATTTGGTTTACTTTTTTATAAACTTTCATAAATTGTTTCAAGTGTATTTCCACTCAACTTTGCCGATTTCAAGTTTGTAAGGTTTTCAAAAAGTTTCGAGCATACAAAAGAGATTTTTCTTTTGCTTTTGTCATGTGCTGCTTTTGTTTCTAGCCCTTTTCGGCTCCATTGTCAACACTCGACGTCGTTTGCTTTTCCCCTTCTTATTTTGCGGCTGTTTTGGGTGCAAATTGCACTTTTGTTAGAACAAAATGCGAGAAAACAATGCCAAAAGCAAAACATTTTTCTACAACACATGTGGAACTGGTTGTCGTACGTCGAGTGGGTGCAGAAGGAGCAAGGGAAAAGGCAGGACCTTCCTTTTCGTTTCGCTTAACTTTTCACTTTTCCAACTCATCCCATGCAAAGCTTTCGTTGCTGTTGTTGTTGTTGTTGTTGCAGTTGTTGTTCCTGTCTGCCGCTGACAGTTTGACTTATGCGACTTATGCCATCTTGAAATTAGTATTTCCAGCAGTTGCAGTTGCTCCTTGGTGGAACCTGTCAGTTGTCTGTTTATCTGGCTGCAGATGTTTTGAATTTTGCCCGAGATTGGTTTTTAACTGATCTCTTGTTGATATTGAATTCAGTTTGTTTGAAGACTACAAGTGGAGCTGCTTAAAATGATTGATGTTATCAGTCTTTAAGTTTGAAACTATCACTTATAAACTTACAGACTTACTAAAGAAGCTACAAGCCGCAAAAAAGAATACTGGTACAATCCTGTGAATAGGTTCTATATTTTTCTATAGCATACTTATCGGAATCAGCAACTGAGTGATTTCCAAAATCACATATTTTCGGTTTCGAACAATAATCTCAAATCCTCTTAGCATATTCATTCACTATTATTATTCCAAATATGTTTCCCAACCCATTTCAATTCTCGTATTGTTCTCCATTCTTTGAGGTGCCATTTTAATCTACAACATTGGGTGTCAAAGTGCAGGCCAATGAAAAATAATAAGAGAATCCTTTTGTCCCTCTCCACCGGCAAAAGAAAGCCATTCCGACCAGGAGTCATTACAACAAACGTTCAACGAGCAAAAGCCAAAAGGGACACCGAGCTACAAAAAAAAAAAATTAAAACAAAATGCAATGCCAAACCCAAAAGCAGACAAATCGAAAGGCCAACTGTGAATTCACAATTTAACAAACTAATAAATATTTTCCATTCGCCTTCCGGTGTTTTCGAGTCTAAGGGACATGGATATGCCTGCTGAAAATAGAGCAATTCCTTTGGCAGCTGCGAAATGAGACGGAGAGAGAAAGGAAGAGAAAGAGAGAGAGAGAGAGCGAGAGGGGATTGGAGAGAAATATAAATCAAAGGTTGCACTAAACTTTGGCCTGCTCGATGTCGTTGCCAGGATAACAACAAGAACGATGAGCATGCTCAAAGCTGGCGCTAGAGATGCGAGTAAGGCGTGAGCACGAACTTCGTGGCAAAGAGTTTTATTTAAGCTTTGAACTAATTAGGTATTAGTGTTTGGTCGGAAGCCCTTATATTGTTCTTATACTATGTCCTTTTCACAAACAGCAAGAACCTAGTTGGATATAAAGTAAAAAAATAGGGGAAAGTTGTATACCCCTGCAACATCCATTGACATCCATTTTGGACCTTACTTTTCTATGGATTTTATTAGTTGAATTCCCGGGGAAGGCCGGGTTCTTATGATTCTTATGAGAGCGATTATTTGCAATCTAATGCAGGCTGCATGTCGGTATAAACAATTTTTTTGGGGGGGTGGGGTTTTTTTCTCTATATACACGTCTTCATGATAATCTAAAATCATGAATATTTTGCAAATTTCGTGACTTTTTGACCGATTGGTTAAGACTTCCTATTTACCCGTCCACAAATTGCCGTCTATCAAATCTCCACAATAATGCAGGCTCAAATCAAAAATTTGCAAATTTCGCAATATTTTGGACCGTGTAATCTACAGCTTCCATTTACCATCGCCGGCATTGTAATATAGGTACTAAGCGCTTTCATAAATACTCATAAGGTTATTTGGCTAATTTCGCGGTTTTTGGACCATTTCACAGATATGAGACATTGCCTATGACACTTTCCTGATCGACATGAACTTACTGTGAAAAGTTCGTGAAGATCGGTTCAGCGGCTTAGACGCCCATAAGGGACAAACATACAAACATACTTTCACTTTTATATAGATGTATAGATAGATGTCTGATTTCGACCAAACTTGGTGAAATCATGGAAAAGCATAATACACCGTTAATTACGAAATTTGGAGGCGATCCCATTTAAATCAAAAAAGTTTTACTCACTAGATCTTCTTTTTCGACCAATCATTCATACTGCAGCTATATGATATATAGTCATCCGCTTTTGATAAAACTTTGTAGAAATGTGTTAAATTATATAAAATAAGAATATGCCAATAAAAAGGACGTTTTCATTAAAAACAAAAAAGTTTTCCTCAATCGAACTAGTTTTTCGACCGATCGTTCCTATGGGAGCTATATGCTGTAGTCATCCGATTTCGACCAAACTTTGTAGAATTGTGTAAAAGTATATAAAATAAGTGTATGCCAATGATAAAAACGTTTTCATTAAATACAAAAAAGTTTTTCTCACTAAAACGAGTTTTTCGACCGATCTTTCCTATGGCAGCTATATGCTATAGTCTTCCGATTTCGACCAAACTTAGTGATATAATAGGAAAGGATAGTAAACTAAGAAATACGTTGTTTGGAGGCGTTTCTCGACCGATCGTTCTATGACAGTTATATGCTATAGTCATCCGATACGGCCGTTTTCGACAAATGTGCAGCGTATTTGTACCAAAAGACTTCGTGCAAAGTTTAGTGAGGAAAGCTATCCTGCCGGAGGAGCACAGAAACAGACGGACAGACGGACATGGCTAAATCAACTCAGCTCGTCATGCTGATCAAGAATATATATACTTTATGTGGTCGGAGATGCTTCCTTCTATGCGTTACAAACATCCGCACAATTTTATGATACCCTCTGCAAGGGTATAAAATTATAAGATATCGAAGAGAAAGTTGCTCATGTGACCCACGAACAATGACGATGACGAAGTTACCTCAATAGAGGTAATAGATTCCCTGGAGGACTTTATTAGGAGTGGAGTCAGTTGCGGATCTACTTTGGCATATTAGTCAAAGTATTATGAATGATCGTTTAAAATAGAGTTTAAAAGCTCATATATCAAAAAATTCGGTATCAAAAAGTTAATTCTTGGCTCAAGAAATTCGCAAATGGACTAAGAACTTTCATTCTTACAGTACTTTTGACATCGTACATTCTTCATCCAGGCATGAAATTTTTCTATATTTTCTCTGTGCGTATTGCACAAATATATTTGGGGGTGTTCTGGAAATCTCTAGAGATTTTGGCTTCGGTTGGCTTGCAAAACGCTAAAAAAAATTCCGTCGCAAGAGAACTTCGAGAGATTTCGTTTTCTTCGAAAGTCTAGTTCGAAAGTCGAGTTCGAAAGGTGTGTGTATATGTTTATGGTCCTACTACAAAATCATTGATATATTGCTTGGGTTCGTGAATGCGCTATTGGTTGGTTAATGTGTATTGTGTATTTGTGTATTGGTTGGTTTGCCAAAATCTCCCAACAAAATACGAGAGGTTTGAAACCAACCGTAAGAGATTTCTTGGACACCGAGAATTGGTTTTGGATTGGAATTTGGTTGAAAGAGATTTCTGCGACACCGCCGATTAAAATTTGTCGTTCTAAAAAAAATTTCTTGAGTATGCTTGATGATATTGACTTCAATCTCGAGTCAGGATTATTTGACTTTCAATTACGGATTCGAGATTGACATTAGCCTATTCAGATTGAAATACACTTTTCAGGAATGTTTCAAGCCTTTCGAACTTGTATTAAGCTCGATCTAGTTCGACTTGAGCTTGAAATTTCAATCCGAAGGTTGAGATCAAATCAATCATTTTGCGTTTGATTTTATCTCGACATTTTTTTCAGTGTGGAAGATACAATGCCAATTAACTAAAAGTTGTTAATGTCATCTAATGGGTTTGATAATAACAATAACTTAAGTAATCAATATTATGTTGTAGCATATGGAGAGAAAGTAAAAATTTCATTTTCAACGTATTAATAAATCGAAAGTCAAACTATTCTTTTATGTTTATGCGAACCAGCGTTCGAAACAAATCCTTGCGTTCTGGCGCTCTAGTAACCGATCCGTAAGCCGAACCTTAAACTTTGCAATGGGTTCGAACCAGAGAACTGCAAAACGTACAAAAAACGTATACGCATACGTATTGCTTCAAATGCGTCAAAGCTTCAATGCGAATCTAGTCAAAAAAGTATGAGTACTTCAATACGCATTTTAAAAAAACTACGTATTTGTTCTAAGCATACGCATACTTCATAAGTACGCAAACTACGCTTTTATATTTGAAGCATACGCACACAACGCCTAATTTTAGTGCGTATACGCAAACCAAATGCGTATACGCGCAATTTTTTTGTTCGAAATTTATAAAGCTAAGATCCTACAGGCAAATAATTTGAAAAAATTTCTGTACAAATCTGGATAAATAGGCTTAAATAGGAAACTTTTCGGACGTATACAAATCAGAAATTTATTTTTAATTGCTTTAGTATTAAGTCTTGGAATCGAAGACCATGGATAGGCTTTCCGTATCCTAAAACGTGTGGCAACCAACCAATTGGTAAGAACCAGACGTCGAAGGAGGGTAATGCCAAAGTTCTTGATGACATATCCTGGGCAACAGATGGCCAAACCCGAACAGCCCTCCGATGCAAACAAGGATTGGCCAGCTAAAAGAGATCGGTCTAAGAGTGATCAGCAACCGTTATCATTCAGGTCTCCCTCGCTGAGGTGGCCAAGGATAAAAATATCGTGGTTGAGGGAAATCCAAAGGAACATCCGAATTGTAATCTGTGAGGAACAAAGGTCAGCAGACAAGGTTGCCGAAGTGGAACCGGGCGCGAGTTTCAAGGTTGTCGATGCCAAAGAAACCCTTACACTTAGCGGAACCCGGAAAAATATTAATGCTGATGATAATGCTTAACCCAAGCTACTGACCATCAATTGGAGGGAGACTATGGACCCTATTTCGGGCGTCTTTATTCCGTCTTTACTGACACAAACCGATACGGGTTCTGTAAATAAACCGTCATCATGTAAAACAACCGCTGCACTTACCTTCCTCCGGCGAAATAGTAAAGTACTTGTCCAAAAGCCTAATATTTCTGGTGTAGAAGTCTTATAGACCAAGGGTAAGGGTAAAATTCGAACATATAATGTAACCAAAATGCATTTTACGCTTTTTAGTTCCCCAGTTCAGTGATGGGGACAATCCAATGGTCAGCCTGGAACTGAGGAGTTCAACCATCAGCCTGGCATCTTACTTATTATCTGGCTCATGACAGCGAGAGCACACCAGGCGTGGATGATTTTAATTGTATAAACAATACCATAAGCGTTGACCGACTAAGTTTTTAATAAAAAAAAAAACCAGTGGTATCATATTATATACCTTTACCAAAAATCAGCACCTCAGCTTTATGGCTTGCAACAGCTTTAAAAGATTCATTTTTAACGAAAATTTGACTTTAGCGGAGTTATAATCCGGAATTACTTACTCAATTTAAAAAATCTCTTATCTATATGAAAACTTAAACAATTCCTTATCAACAAAAAACAAAAAAAATAAATTCAAAATAATGAGCGGTTCAAAAGTTAACGAATTTTGTTCAAGGCAAATCGATTCTTGACCACTGTGTGTTCTTGTGCTGATAAAGAATATTATTACATATATTTTATTGCTTGCAAACTTAATATACTCAGTGTACCTTCGGTACAGAGTGTAAAAATATAGACAAAATAACACCGAGGACAGGTTTTGGTCTCATAACAGGATAAACGGATGACTTAGTATAAGCTAAGTAAAACAACAACAAAATTTAACAAAGATTTGATTTCAAGAAATTATAAAGCATAAAGAAAAAAATAAGCACAATGGAAAGACACGAGCGAAACTGTACGTATGCGTATTATAACTTCCCTCTAGTACGGCTGGGGTCAGTCACAGTAATTGCGTCAACCCAGCGTTGCTCTTTGTACTGTGATACGTCGTGACGACAACGATTGAGGCTTATGTCGCTTTTCTGCATTTCGTCTATCAAGCGTCGCTCATGTCGCTTTACTACATGGCATTTCGTCTAGAGCTACAGCAAGAGCTAAAGCTAGAGCTTCAGCTAGAGCTTAAGCTAGAGATTCAGCTAGAGCTACAGCTAAAGCTACAGCTAGAGCTACAGCTTGATCAATCACAATAATTAAAATGTAAACATAAATATGATATGAATCTTGAGATAAGCTATCGGGCTTGCGAGGTCCTAAATGAAAAAGGATTGTTTTATTCTCCAACTCGAAGGTCTTGCGTCTTTATCATCTCTAGCTGGACAGCTAAGCTGCAGTGGGAAGCCAACTTTTGCTCGCTTGATAACTTGATAGGTGCAGGAGCCTCTTTGCTGCTGTTGTTGTTGCTGTTGTTATTGTTGTGCTGCTGCCAACAAGGACACTTGGGTGTTGGGTTTTAAGGAGGAGATCCGCACATGGCTTGCAACTGCCAGGCTGTCGGATATGCACTGACATAAATTGCTTCAACTGACAACGGCAGAGGACAGGAGAATGGGGGCGTGAGTAGAAGATACTGCAGTCGCCAGGACCTTGCCCCATGATTACTGCTTCTGCCTCTCGCAGGCAATAACTTTTCACTGTCCGTCCAATGTCCGTCGAGGCACTACGACGCATTGCAATGCAAGGACCTTCGCTCTCGCCCGTCCTCTCTCTCTCTCTCACCGGATACAAGCGGAGCCAGAGCAAGGCTAACGCCAGTCAGTGCCAGGGCAAAGGACATTTCCAATTTATTTACGCTCAGAGGCACTTTGTCTGCTTTGCTTTTGCCTCCTTTTCTTCTTTTCTTTTCGTTTTATTCCTTCCACTGCATATGACAGTATTTGTGTAGCCTGTCACAGAGCATGGCGAGGAGAGGGGCAGGGACGAGCGGAAGTGGACCGAGGGCACGGGTCGGACCTCTAGTTTTTGCTTTTTATTTTTGACAGCAAAATGTTCCTTCTGGTTGTGTTAGCGTGAAAAGTGTTGAAAGGTGTGAAAATGAAAATTTACTACTTGCCGCTAAGATTTATGCTAGCCAATATATTTTTTCTTTCTTAGTTTTCAGTGAAAAGAGGGAAGAGTGCAAGTGGTGGTGTTAGCCATGACATGACCATGGAGTCGTATGACAAGTCATGCTGATGAAACTGGAAATAAACTGAAGTTGCATCAAAGTTTATGGTAAACTGGGTTTATTTTTTGCGGAGCATTTTTAAGGATTGTGGTAAAGTTTATTTGGAGTGAGAGCAGCCGATAAAAAGGTGAAGTTTCGAATGAATAAACGCTCTGGTTTCTATTGAGCGATCAATTTAATAACTTTTTTTATCTCATTTCCTTTTCTCCCCGTAAATACCTTTCCTTATCCATCAAAGCGGGCCGCCAAGTCTCTTAATAATTATGACAAATTGCTCTCATCATTCGACCCAAAGCGAATGGTTCCAAATGGTTTGGAAAAATGCTCCTGGCTGAAGAAAATCATTTTTAAGCACAAAACAAAAGTAAATTAATTACACATTTCAATCATTTTGAAATGTATCTCCTCCACATGCCAATTGGGCGCATCATTTGTCAGACAGCCGACCGCTCCCTTGGCCTCATCCTCGAGCAGAGACGAAAGGCGTCAATGGCGTCAGTGAAACCAGGGCGATGCCCATCAATAATCAAAACGTTGTAATTATGTATTATTTATTTTTTATTTATTGTGCATTATTCACAGCGAGAGGGCCGCAGCAATTTCTACTGATTTATCGTTGATAAATTTATGAAAATTTTTCGTTCCATCCTTTTGAGCGGCGAGTGGCCAGCGGCCAGAACTGGTAAGTAAACTCATCAATATCATTAATCATAAAATTAAGTATCATTTATATTAATTTATTATTGTGCCACAGAAATTTCAACAGAGCGTTCGTTATGCCCGCTTCCTCATTATCATCGTTGAATTTATCGTGATGATGACCATGTTGTGCTCATTTCGTCAGTGTCTCAGGTCTCTTTCTCTGCCCATCATTAATCAGTCGCTGCTCCCCTTCGTTTGTCATTAGCTCTCTCCCTCCCTCTGTCCGTTTGCCCTGCTCGGGGCTGTGCAATTAATTATGCTCCTTTTGTATTCTACCGACAATTTTCAGTGCTTTATGAAAAATTATATATAAATTGGAAACACTTAATCATTTCGATTTACATTTTAATTAAAATATTATATATCAAAATGAGTCCCCAATGAGGCAACAGGCACAAATACTACGCAAACCGCACACTAGGGGGCGCTTATGTGTTGTGGCCGAGACTGGGGGAAAGGGAAAACGGTAGCTTAAGCGAGCCCATAAATGGGATATTAGCTAGAACTGTGCTCAACTGGGTGCCTAAATGTAGAGAAATTAATTTGATTTGCTGGTCATTTATACTTCGGAGGAACTACCATTGGAAGATAGGGTGATCTTGGACCTTTTAAATGGAGCAAATTGGACGTTACATTGCAGCAGCGTTAGAATACTGGAACAGAATTGTTGCGGAAGATTTTTAAAAAAATAACAGTACTTGTTGAACAAAAATTTAAAATTATTAAAATTGTACAAATGAAATGAACAGGTTCTGGATCTTCAATCCATCTTTATGCAGGGTATCTTGGGACGAGCTTGGCAGCATGAAGATGGAGAGAGGATCAGCCTGACAGTTAATACACCAAGCCTTTTGTATACTTTTAAACGTGTCTTTTTTTTCCAAAACTCTATAAAAATAAAGACATCAACTATTTCTAACTACTACTAACTCCTACATAGCACGGTTTCTCAAAAAATATTACATCAAACATTGATTTCAGTAAAAAGTCCTTAACTATTTAAGGAACGGACATTTCTAAATTTAGAAAAATACGAGGTGTTTTCAAAAAGTATCGGAATTTTGAATTTTCGCGTGTTACGTATATTCGAATTTCGATTTTTTGTGGCGTTATGTTGGTACTCATGCCTTCACTTATGCCGACAAGCTCGGCCATTTTGAATGTTCACTTAATTGTTGACAGCTGCTTCGCTTGCACGTGTTTTGGATCGTCTTCGATTTTTACCTGTTTAAAAAAATGGACCTGTATCAAATTTTGTGTGAAAAACGAAATTAAGTGCGCGGATGCATTCCGAATGTTGACTGTGGCATACGAAGCACCTTGGACCGAAGCAACGTTTATCGGTGGTACAAAATGTTCTCATAAGGCCGAGAAGATGTGAACGACAAGACCAAAAAAAGCGCGCCAAGTTCGGTCGAATGTGAAAGTTTTGCTGACAGTTTTCTTCGATTGCAGGGGCGTGATGCATCATGAGTTCTTGCCACAGGGAAGAACGGTCAATAAGGAATATTACCTGCAAGTTATGCGCAATTTGCACGAAGCAATCCGCCAGAAACGCCCGGATTTGTGGAAGAACAAAAATTGGCTTTTGCACCACGATAACGCCCCTGCTCACACATCGTTGCTTGTGCGCGACTTTTTGGCCAAAAACAACACCCTAATGATGCCGCAGCCACCGTATTCCCCAGATCTGGCCCCCTGTGACTTTTTCTTGTTCACTAAACTGAAGAGGCCCATGAAAGGACGACGTTACGCTACGCTTGACGAGATAAAGACGGCATCGAAGGAGGAGCTGAACAAGATGAAAAAAAAACGATATTTTGAAGTGCTTCGAAGATTGGAAAAACCGTTGGCACAAGTGTATAATATCTCATGGGGATTACTTCGAAAGGGACAAAATAGATATTCATGAATAAATAAATAATTTTTGAAAAAACACAAGATTCGCGATACTTTTTGAACACACCTCGTACATTAAGAATGCGCTCTAAATTATGGTTAAATTAATGTAGAAAATCGCCTGAGAATTTAGAAAAAATATAATGGGGTGTCCCAGAAATCTTTAGAGATTTTCGTATAAACGATTGGACTTAAACTAGGAGGTGTTTATATGTAAACAGATAAGAATAGTTAATGTCGCCTACTAGATTATGAGGAAGGAAAACCGTACGCTTTAAATCAACTTTGCTTTGAGCAGTCGGCTTAAAATCTCGCAACTTTTGTCATCTAATCTAGTAGCTTCACATAAAAATGCAAGCAGTTTTAATTTAAAATAGAAGCATTTATAAGAAAGGCTCGAGTTCGCGGCCTTTGGAATATAAAAGGGGCAGATGATATTCGACTTGCTAAGTACTAAGCCTTTGACTGCGTTTCTTACTGTGACTCACGCGCGTGCATGGTAGTCGAATGCGATAAGAAGCCTTTCGTGTTTGAGCATGGTGGAACTAAGCTGTTAATTCCACCATGTGTTGGAGTTTCTCCAAGAGCCCGGAGTTCGAGTTCCAGACGAGGTAAAGCTAGAAAATAAAATAATGATTACTAATTTTAAAATATCCAAAAAATATGAAGGGGTTTATACGCGTCTTGGTGTCGTCTTCCTCTTCTGCTCCACTACCCGCACTCACCTTCCTCTCTCTAATACTTAGAGAATATTTGTTTCTTTCTAAAATCTAGAAAGGTTTTTCTAAAATGTAGAAAATGCTTTCTACAATTAAGAAAAATATTTTCTAGCTAATAGTAAATATTTTCTTAGTTATGTTCTTAAATATTCGGTGAATCGACTTTGATCCCCATTAAGGAGAATTTCTTAATTTTGGGGCTATTTCGTTCTGAACTTTTTGTTTACTGAGCCATTGTGTGGACAAAATGAAATTAATTAGAGCTGGGATTCCTATGCGGTATGTCTTCGATAGGTTGAGTAGGTGGGGTTGAATAAAAACCTAAGGTTCCTTCTACTTAAATCGCGGTAATGACTCAGAAGGTGCTGTACCGTTTAATCCAGGAAGTCAATCAAACTTTTAGTAGAGACGGAATCACTATTTCAGATACTTCCGTAAAATATTATTGATTTCAGTTCAGTTTTATTTTAAGTTCCCCTTTACCTCTTCTGGGCGCATTCCATTTATATATCATAATAATCATTGTAAATGAAACCACTTCGAATTATTTCCAAATAACGAACTGAAGGTTTCGTTAAGATTTCTCAACATTTTTTCTGCGGCTGAGAAAATGAACCCCCGCGGCTTCTGCTTATGGCCGATTACACACAAAGATATTTGCCGACGGCTGTGTCGGGGATCTCCTTTTTCTTAGCCCCAGAGCCTCATGCTGATTTCAATTTCTCGAACGCAACATGAAACGCTACAAAATAATAATGATGACGGGCTCTGGGCCTAACTTTTGCGCATTTCTTGAGAGGCTTTTGTCGGCGATTTCTTTATTATCGACCGCATGTGGTCGGAAAGACGAAATGTTCGAGCCCGTTCATTTCGATTTCAATTCATTCATGGATAACCGTCGACTAATTCAAGTTGAAATGTGTGAACAACACACAGCCAAGCCAAACGCTAATGATTAATGTATGAACACGCTGAATGGAATTCAGTAGCCATGCTGGGCTGTCGATCGCACTGAGTGTCATTAGGGTTGACTTGAGCGCAGCTGGAACCGTCTACTACCGTCCAGACTCTCTCCCAAACTGTCACAGGCGATTTGGCATAGCTCAATACTCCGATTTCAGATTTCTGATTTCAGTATTCAGTTCCTGCTTTCAGTGAATTGAGTTCATTTGAGGCGCACAGCATTCATAAATGATGCATGATCATTGGCATCGATCAGCGCTGACGGGGCGTAAATAAATCCAATTTGTTGCGCGCGTGAGCGTTTGACTTTTGCTACACTTGGTATCCAAGTTCGCTCCACCACTTCCTCCGACTCCTCCACCTCTTCCTCCAGCTGGCTCTTCATGCCATATATCGTTTACGCTTTCCGGTTGCCACAACATGTCAATCATGCTTTGACAGCACAAAATGCATTTTCTATTGTTCGATTTATAGGTTTTTCTTCTTCTTGAAGCTTTCTTCTCTTTAATTTATGTTGAATTCGATTTGCAGCTTTGGCTGATGATTTTTTAATAGGATTTTGGTTCACATTTATGAGATGATGATTAAAGCACTCTTAACTGTTATAGAGAAACGTTAGAGGCGGAAAGTGCTCTTTGTAAATACAAAAAAAAATTATTTTTTGGTATATCATGAAAATAATTTTAAAGTGATTATTTTAAGCACAAACGCTTTGCGGACTGAGCTGAGAGCGTTTTGAGTACGGTTGAGCTAAGAGCGCACAGTGAGAGCGACGTAACTTGGTTATTGTACCATCCCCGCAAGCAATATGTGCGTTGTCTGACTCTTCTTTATGAGCATTCACCGTCATAATGTGCACAAAAAAGAGTCCGGAATGAGAATTTTTGCTATAAAATCGGTCGCACATAATGTTTAAGATTTCCTAGTTTAATCTGACTCTTTTCTGACACAGATATAAGTGCTTTAACCCTCCCAATGAAGCTTATCAAATCCTCATAAAAGACAACATAGCAAAATTAAAATTTTGAGGTCTTTAAGTAAACAAAACATCCCAGCAAACATTTTATGAAATTTTTGATCACATTCGAGTCGTTTTCGAGTCCTCGGTCTGATCAAAATAGTCATAAATGCTCTCGATTTCTGATCATAAATAAAAATCGGGAAAAAATGGTACCCTAGCCGCGACTTTTCTTGAAGAGCCCGTTCTTTTGATCAGTTTCGACTCATTTTCGAGTCTCTTTCGAGTCATAGTTCAACAATTCACATTTTGAGCATATTCATGAGTACTTTTCGAGTCTTCTTTTAATGGTTAAGGCCCAGACGGACTCACGACGTAACGAGAAGTTTCATTAAAAAATTGAGTGAAGAAGAAGCAGGCGAAACGATTTCTTTGCACTTTACATTTTACCCGCTGTAGTCAAAAAGTATTTTCGCGCTTAACAGCGCTAACATCACATATGTGGACTCTGTGTTAATAGGCAGTGTCTTATTTTGCGTTGATCAGCTGGTGCAATATTGCAGATGTTACGCGCTGTTACTCTACATCCATCAGTAGACTGTACTAAAATAAAATAAAATTTTAGTTGTGAAAATATGGCAGAAATAAAATGTTGTCTCATGAAGACAGGTTGCGCTGATTGCCATTTGGGATTCATTACACCCCAAGCTTTCGGACTTAAATTTTGTTAACAAGGCTTGGATTGAGTTGCCTGAGCTTGTTCTAAAAGAAGGTTTGGAACATATGTGAAGAAAGACTAGCACTTTGTATAAATTGATTAAAATTTCTACCAATATGTGACAGTTGCTGATTACCGAACTGGATTTAAGGCTTTGCGGGAAGAGCTATTGCTATCATGGCAGAAGCACAAGCGTAAGTCACTTGTCATCAAAACAAAACACACCAGATTGAGTAGTGTGACCCACCACCAGCTATTTTAAAAATGCCATGAACCTGAAACAACGCGATGCAGCGGCATATTTTTTTTGTTAGTTCTGGTCACACTAGGCATACGTTCCACGTTGACGCCATATGTGGTGGCGTAAGTTGAATTACTTAGGTCGTCAGTCCCTCGGGGCCTTTAGGTATTAAACTCTGTTTAATCATCAAAAGGTCTCGAAAAAGACTTATTAAGGGTGGGATCCAACAGAAACATAATTTTTGATTAGCAGCCTACTTCAACTCCGAAAATGCTAAGACATAAGTGCTTTTTATGAGCCCGTGCTTAGAGACCACTGAGTGAGCTCCGAAAGCCCGCAAATTTTTGTTTTTACTCCAAGTGGCTCTTTTCAGACACATAATTTGGAGCTCTCCGAACTTTGCTAGCTGGGCAACAACCAAGGTACGGTGCTCTCACAGTGCGTTCTCAGCTCAGTACTCAAAAAGCTCTCAGCTAGGAGCTCAAAACGTTTGTGCGTTGCAAACTCTTGGTGCAAAAGCAGTAGGTCAGTACTCAATAAAAAATCTGAGCCGTACCTGTAATGATTGTACCATGCATGATACAATTATTACAGGTATGGAAATTACCTTTTTTTTAGGACTGAGGCTTAGCACCAAGGGTCTGCAACGCTCAATGGATTGCGGACTGAGCTGAGCGCGTTTTCAGGACTGAGCTGAGAGCGCACAGTCAGCTTTGCCGTACCTTGGTTATTGTATTTATAGTGCCTGCAAGCAACATGGGTCATAAAGCAATAGCACGGTGAAGCAAGATTAAAAATAGCAAGATAGATAGCAAGAGAGAAGAAAACAAAAACTGTAACAGGCTCAGAAAACCGTCCCAAATTATTTCCGACGGCAATCGCGCGATCTTTCTCGATAATCGCTAGCTACACTCAGTAAAAAACGATAGTCAGAGATGGAATTCATTCCGGTTTGTTCATAAATCTTTAAGATAGTATTGTTCTGGGTACTACTTAAATTAAGAACGAAACATTCTAAAAACGAGAAACGACGGTTCTTGAATCAACACTTCTGTATTTGTCCCATGCGAATGCCTTGCCTTTTTGCATTTATCTTGAAAACGAAAAGTTTCCAAAATCAGCCTTAGCACCAAAATTATAAGTTATAAGCTAAAGTAAAAGGCCGATTTTTTTTTGCGTTTCTATACTCTGTACCTGAGGTACTCAGAGTATATTAAGTTTGTGCAAAAGTGTCCGTCTGTCCGTATGAGCAAACAGTGTATGAGCAAACAGAGATGGTAAGAGGCAGAAGTTTGACATGTATAGGACAAAAACTTCTTTTACTTGCAGACAGATCAAGTTTGTTTTCAATTTTGGCCACGCCCCCTTCCGCCCCAGCAATTTAGAAAATACGTCATATCTCCCACAGTTTTATAGATAGAAGTTTCGTACCTTCTGGACATATTTGGTAATTTGGATTCTTTATCGATTCGCCAAAGAAATGGTAAAGATCGGATGAACGATAGTCGAGTTATAAGGAAAACAAACAATTATGGGCAGCACCGGTCGCATAGGTGATGGGCAGCACTTCACAGGTATAGAGTATGTTATAGTCGGGCTGGACCGACTTTCTTACTTGTTTTTGAACACAAAACTGAAAAATTTATGCATTTATTGTGTGTTAAGAAATTATTCCCTTTGTAACTTTATGCTCTGTGATATGTTCATAATTCTTCACCCACATCCGACAGGTCACATTTCATCCTCTGAATACAACAATCATCAATCTTTTTCAGAAAACTTCTCCTTCTGGTTGGGTTTAAAGTTCAACTGGGCCCGGGGTGCTCCGAGGACTTAAATGTCATGTCCTTTCCTTTTGTGTGCCAGACTTTCAGTCCAGTTGACAGTTGGACAGGCCGAGTGACAGATTTGACCAGAAAACAATTCGTGAGGCAGCTGCAAGAAGTAAACTTGGCCTAAACCCAAAGCCTAGATACAATGGCCTGACAGTGTGTCTACACTTCACTTAACTCCGACTCCTCTAGACAGTTTTTGCATTTTATCCTCGTCAACAGGATTTTTCAGCATGAGTTGGTAGCCGGCGCTTAAAGTAGAGAGACAGAAAATGGGGTGGTATCTTGTCATTTTCATATGTCCAAAATGTGGAGGAGGTGGTACGTAGTGAACGAATGGACACACACATTATGTCTGACTATCAAGCAGCTGACAGTTGCTAGAGACAATAGTAGAACGTGAATGCTCTAAAAATTTTATATAAATGTTAAGAGTATGGAAACTTATTATAGTTAATCAATTTAGTTATGACAAATTAAAGTATTTAAAAATTAAAAAGAAAATGTGGCCCCCAAAAGCAGGCAATGAACCTTTAATTCGAACCTTTTGTTTTGACGGAATTAGGAACTTGGAAACTTTGTGCTTGCAAACTCAGGCTGTGAAACATCTTTAATTTCGGTACGGAAGATTTTAGTAGGAGTAAAATTTGACTTGTCATATTTTATGGTGTTATTGTTAAGGGGGGAAAACACTTTGGGGAAAAAAAATTTTCGACTTTTTTTTGCATATTTTTGTAGCTTGGATATTCAAAAATATCCCCCCAAAAGGATTTTCGAAAACTCGAATTAGTTTAGGAGATATAGTCCTTTTAGTGACCCAATGTGACCTAAATTCCCAAGCAACTGCAAACTTAAAGCGCGTTTATCTCGAAACCACGTTTTTCAAACTGGTGGCCACGATTCAGAGGAAACCAGTGGACCGATTTTGCTCCGGAAGGGCTTATACGACGCAGAATTGTCGTCGCTATCGTTCGGCCTCCAACTTTTGGATACCTTTATTTTAAGTGTACTTTTTTACACTACACTACAAAAAAAAGGCCAAAAAAATTTTTTGTTTTCAAATGTCCGCCATTTTGTCAAAAAATTTTCAATTTTTTCGGAGGGCCGAACGATAGCCACATTAGTTCTAAACATAACCGCATTTTTTTTTTTTCAGATCATCCCAAGTGCTGCAACCATGGTCACCATGTGGGCACCTTTTTTTATTCATCATTTTTCGGGGGCCGATAACTTTCTGAACGGCCCTCATATTGACAAAAAAATTTTTGTATTTTTCTTTCATTCATTAACTATTTAATAAAAAAACAAAAATAAAAAATTCTTATACTTTTTTCTGGAATTTTTTTTAAAAACCATCTACTTTTGCTCATCGCAAAGTGTGTTCCCCCCTTAAGCGTTTGACGGTGGTCGTGCAAGGGGAGGGATTCTAGAATCAAGTATCGAGCTCATAGTATCTAGTACTTTGTATCGAGTACTTAGTATCGAGTACGTAGTATCGTGTAATTAGTATCGAGTACGTAGTATCGTGTAGTTAGTATTGATTACTTTGTACGGAAAACATAGAATCGAGTACTGAGTATCGAATACTGATTATGGAGTACTTAGTATCGAGCACTAAGTATCTAGTACTAAGTATCGAGAGCTTAGAATCGAGTACTGAGTATCGTATACAAATTATCGAGTAAAAAGTATAAAATATTTAGAATCGAGAGCTGAGTATCAAATACTGAGCATTGAGTACTTAGTATCGAGTACTTAGAGCAGAGTACAGAGTATCGAATACTAATTATCGAGTACTTGGTATCTAGTACTAAGTATCTAGAACTTAGAGCCGAGTTCTTAGTATCGAGTTCTTAAAGTCGATTACTGATTATAATTATCAGCCACTGAATATCGAGATCTCAGTATAGAATATTAAATATCGAGTAATTAGTATCAAGTTCTTAGTATTGAGTACTTAGTATCAAATACTTAGTATTAAGTATTGAGTATATCGAGGCTAACTATCGAGTACAGAGTATAGAGTTTTGAGTATATAGTAACACACACACAAGTACTTGAAAGGAGAAGCACACCGTATACAACATGTTTCACTTCAAGGTCTCGTAAGTGTTAGGAGGTTCTTTAAACAGCTGTTTGGCTTACCTGGTTACATTGGGTGTTGTTGCTTCAAAAATTTCAAAATTAAAGCAAGAGAAGGAAATCGGAACAAGAACCAGAACCGTATTTCGAGCAGAACCAATTAAGACTCGGAACCGGGACCGGAAACTATATTTTCAGTTCAATAATTTCTGTAATGGTATTTGAGAACCGATAATTCTGGGACCGAAAAGATCTTAAACACTGTACAAGTACATTCGGTTTCGAGGGCAACACTTATTTTGGACGACTTTAACCCAATTTGGCTAAATTGTAAGCTGTTTAATAGAAAAACGTAAAAAAGACTATTTGCAAATAGTTCATTCCTTTGTGGCATTTGGTTAGACATTCTTCGAGTACCATGTTACCCTCTGAGCTTAAAAGTTCTAGGGTCAACTTAAAAAGTGGAGACGAAATCGCTACATTTAGTTTCGAATTTTTACAAAACAGTTTTAAAGCATCAAGCTTGGTATTCTTGAGCAAAAAACACATTCAAAATGATGAACTTAAATGGTGAAGTAGAAAGTTTTCTGATTTGTATGAAATATCTAAAGTTCTTCTTGACGTTCCAGCTACCAAGAGAGCGTAGTTAGAACGGTTATGTTCCTGGATGAAGTTTATTGTAGCTCCGCTAAGTATCGGAACTGGAACCGAATAGCGAAATAGATTAAATCCAAAACAGAACCTTTTACCGAAACATAAGTACACTCAGAGAAGAAATAGTTCGATAAGAGTGAAAATTCTAGATCCAAGAACGAAATTCTTGATCCAAGTAGATGTTTGTCCTTTTTTTGATCAAAGAGCGAATCGATCAAAATCGAGTAAAAAATTTGTGTAAAAAGAAAGGGGGGGGGCTCCTGGAAATATTGGGTTGGGGGCGGTGATGGGTTGGTACCAACCACACCAAACCACCACCCCACCCCACTCCATATATTTTGAATTATTTTTATTTTTTATTTTGTTTTTTACTTACCTTTACTGCGATTCGAACTCGGGACCTCGAAAGACTGCACTCACAGACACCACCGCTAAGACAACAGCACCACATGTAGGCTGCCTTAAGCATCGTCCAAATGTATATTATAAACTGACTGAGAGCGTTCTTCACTCGATTGATTCCCCACACACACCTCTTCCAAAAAAAAAAAAGCGATGCAGTGAGCGCGGGTTCACCGCTATTCTCTCAAATGTGCTTGCTCTCCTCTCACAAATTCTTTTCCTCACCCTGCTCGCCTAAAAACACCAAACAGAACGAATCTAGCTCGATTTCAAGCGCGAAATTCTTAAAAATTCAAGAATGAATAAATTTTTTTTCAAGAGCGTTCGTACTTAAATTATTCATTCTACTTTTTTCTGGGTGTATCGTATTTCGGTTCCGGTTCTGGTTTGATATCCCGACTAAAACTACTCATAGTAAAAGTTGACTTTATTTAGGAAATATTTTTAAGTAGAAGACTCACTAAAAATCTAGCATACTTTTCGGCACTCTCGAAAGGGCTAACCCCTGAATAAAACTAGCCGTATTTCATAGAGCATTCAGCCATCAACTCTGCGAACCGCATGCTCCTATTGCAAATGCTTCTATTCTTGTAGCAACCCTCTAGCCACGAGTCTCGGACCTTGGCCATTGACTGTAGTCCATGAAACTCATTCGTGTGCACTTGTCAGAAGCAGACGTCATCATTGCTCTTTTTGTTGTGCTTCAAGTTTTGCATAGGACACAAAAACTTCAGAGATCTCCATGGAAACGCCATTACACTGCCAATGTCAGCTAATTAATTTCCACGCCAACTCGCCAAATATTGAATTGGAATTGCAACCCAGAGCTAACCCAGGCAATTAATAAACTTATTGCGGGGCAATAAAATATTGATAAATGCCCGAGCACCCACAAATTGCCGAGGAAAAACACAACAATGAGTTACGTTTTCCATAAGCAATTTATGCGTTAGTATTTACAAATAAATTAAGCACGCAGGAAGGCGGGCGGGGGGTGGCGAAGAGTGGTGGAGCAGAGCTTGCCTAGGCTGTCATTTCGAAGCCCATTTATTAAACTGGGGAAGAATGAGTAAACGGCAAATGCAAATAAAGCAAACATTTGATTAATGAGCGAGGCTGAAAATTAAACAGCAAAACGCGGGGTGGCTTTAACAGAGTGGGGTAGGACTTGGCGCGGGAGATTAAATGAGAGTTCAAGCTTCGATTATTGTTTTTCTATATTTCAGTTGAGCTAAAAGAATTGCATAATCTATAAAGCCCAGATGGACTCTAGCTCTATTTAAAATGTACAATCAATTATTCATAAGTTTATCAGCAATAGAAAACACTACAGGGTCGATCTCACTGAAACCTGCACTCCCTTCTTGCATCTCTTGTTGCTTTTGTTTTATGCCTCGTTTTTATTTTCGACATTTGTTAAATATTTGCGAGGGCATAACTCATTTTGTAATTTAAGTACTTGCACGAGTTGGTCGTTGGTCGCGGGTCTCACGTACTCTCCGAGTTCGCAACGGAGACGAGACCTGCACACAGGAAGTACGCAAAGCAGGGTAAAGCGTTCGTTGATGCAGGAGCTCCGAGTGCAGCCGGCAAGTGTTTCAGCTGCTGCGGCGGCTGCTGCTGCTTGGGGGTTTTGCTTTTAGGAATTAAGCGTGTAAAATACGAGCGCATAAATCTATTTGCTACGCATATAAACAACACAGCCAGAGGAGGCTGGAAGGGGAGGACCGAGAGCATTTGCGTGTGCAATCACGCCATTCGCCATTTGCCATTTGCCAGAGAAATGTAATTAGGCCTGCTGCCATGTGGAACGCATTTTGCCCAAAGGGAATGGGCAGCAAGATCGCGAAGGAGGAGGACGGCAGAGAGGAAGAAGTCTCAGTCTAACAGATGGCTTCTAGTTGACCGCACACAGTTGGTGGAATTATTGTGAACTGCAATTGTGAGCCAAAATGATTGCGGGTCACGGAATGCAGCACTGCCAGCGAGATATAATGACAATATTATGGCTCCAAACTCACCGCCAGGTGAATGCCTCGCCAAATGCATTGAGTTATGGGAAGTCAACGAGCAGAAGATATAAAAGCAATTGCAGTTTATTTGCCCATAAAACAGGTCATTAAAATGCTCAACCTGAAATGGTAAAAGGACCAGATGAATACTCTATTTCAAAAGTTAATTACATTATTAAGCAATGAGGGAGCTAGAGCCAAAATTTGAATAATATTCAACTATGGAGAAAAAACCAATCAAAAATCAAGATTATAGTCTTAAAACCGAGACGAAACGGTCATAAAAATGCACCAAGCAGTGATAATCTCAACGCAAGATTGTAATCTCAATTTAAATCTTAATTTAACAATTTTGAATAAAGATCGTCTACACACGACTTTAAGATGGATTAATCTCATATTTAGTAAGAAAAGGAAAAAGCCAGAAAAAAATGTATTATATATGATTTTTATACCTTGTTCCCATTAAAAATGGGAAAAGGGGATCATGAAGTTGTGCAAAAGTATGTAACAGGGAGAAGGAAACATTTCCGACCCTATAAAGTATATTTCTTGATCTTGCTGTTCTTGATCAGAATCAACAGCCATGTCCGTCCGTCTGTATGAGCGCGTCGAAAGGGACACAAATTTTTGCATGTACATAGGTAGCATACCCATATCATTTTTTTTTTTTAAATATGGAAAATTTTCCCCCTAGCCTCTAAAACCGCAAAAAACTGTTCGTCTATCTGTATGAAGGTGTAGATCTCAAAGTCTACAGCTCCCTTTCTTGATTTGTCATATATACAGAGTGGTCCATCGAGCGTTTGGAATTTGAACTATGCATAATTTGACTTTAAAAACGTCAAATGTCATACGGAAAGCGACTAATATTTAGTAAAAACTTTGACATTGACGAAATATGTCGCTTTTCGCTTGCAGAAAGTTGGGAAATATTAAAAACATATTTCCAAAGTGGTAAGTCCTCGACTCAAACTGTGCAAAATTTAAAAAAAAAAAAATTTAACAAAAAAAATGTTCCGAAAACTCAATTTGTGGATTAATTCGTGAAGCGAGATAGTGAAACTGGAATGTTGGTGGATAACCCAACCCGTGTAGGTACTTGTCCGGTGCGCTCGACCGAAAACATTGCTGCGGTTGCTAAAAATGTGCGTGAACAACCATCGACGTCAACTCGCGCTTCCGCGCAATGTTAAGTGATTGGTTCTTCGGGAAAATTGAAACGGAAGACTTGGACAATTATTGGCACACTACAATCGATCTTCTGCGCCCTATCTTCGAAAATCGAATAATCAGCAAATATGAAGATGTGAATTGGCCGCCAAGAAGCTGTGATCTGACATCGTTAGACTATTATCATTTGGGAGCGGTCAAGAACAAATGTTATGCATACAATCCTGAAACAATTGATGAGTTGAAGAACGAGACTCGAGGTGCTATTGCTGACATAGGTGCCGAAACAATTGAAAATGTTCTCCAAAATTGGGTGGATCGAATGGACTACTGTGAAGTCAGCCTGTTGGTCATTTGACCGAAATTGTTTTTCATAAATAAATGACATGAACCAATAAACGTTCATCCTTCCAATAAACGTTCATCCTTTTAAAAATATCGTGCCTTTTTTTATAGCAAAAAAATAGGGGAAAGTTAACTTCGGCTCGGCCGAAGTTTTGTATACCCTTGCAGCTTCCATTAAAAACCAAAAAGCTGTTCTAAGACTACTTTTTGAACCTTACTTTTCTAGGGGATCTATACTATAAAGATGTCTGATTTCGATTAAACTTGGTGAAATCATGGAAAAGCATAATACACTGTTAATTACGAAATTTGGAGGCAATCCGATTTAAAACAAAAAGTTTTTCTCACTAGAACTTGTTTTTCGACCGATCATTCATACTGCAGCTATATGCTATAGTCATCCGATTTTGATAAAACTTTGTAGAAATGTGTCCAAAGTATATAAAATAAGTGTATGCCAATAAAAAGGACGTTTTCATTGAAAACAAAAAAAAGTTTTCTTCACTAAAACTAGTTTTTCGACCGATCGTTCCTATGGGAGCTATATGCTATCATCCGATTTCGACCAAACTTTGAAGAATTGTGTAAAAGTATATAAAATAAGAGTATGCCAATGATAAGGACGTTTTCATTAAAAACAAAAAAGTTTTTCTCACTAGAACTAGTTTTTCGACCGATCGTTCCTATGGCAGCTATATGCTATAGTCATCCGATTTCGACCAAGCTTTGTGAAATCATGGGAAGGGATAGTAAACTAAGAAATACGTACTTTGGAGGCATTTCCATTAAAAACAAAAAAGTTTTTCTCTTTAAGACTAGTTTTTCAACCGATCGTTCCTATGGCAGCTATATGCTATAGTCATCCGATCCGGCCGGTTCCGACAAATGTGCAGCGTATTTATACCAAAAGACTTCGTGCAAAGTTTGGTGAGGATAGCTTTAAAACTGACGGAGGAGATAGCATAGAAACAGACGGACAAAAACAAGCTAAATCAACCAGCTCGTCGTGCTGATCAAGAATATATATACTTTATGTGGTCGGAGATGCTTCCTTCTATGCGTTACAAACATCCGGACAATTTTATAATACCCTTTGCAAGGGTATAATTAAGTTCCAATTTTTAAAAAGACCACCCTGTATATACTGAATATTCTTGTTTCTGATAAACTTATAAATTTTAATATTTTTACCCTTTCCCCGTCTGGCTTTTAAACTCGTTACCTCGGGACTGAACACGAACTTTATGCGACGGCAAAACTGAGTGAAACCTCTCAGCTCTGAATCCGTCGCCTTTGAGAGGTGATGTCGAAAGTTCTAAACCCACTGGAGGCATATATATCCTTTTTACACTTTGGTCTTAAATTCCCTTTTTTTACTTTTTTCCGGAGACTACATAACAAAAAGAACTGCAGGAGAGTTGATAAGTAATAAGAGAGAATAGGGTTATCGGATGTTTGTAACGCATGAGGAAGACTCCGACCACAAAAGGATATAATTCTGATCAGCATGACGAGCAGAGTTCATTTAGCCTTCTCCGTTTGTCCGTCCGGTGTTGTTGTTTCTATGCTATCTCCTCCGTCAGTTTTAAAGCTATCCTCACCAAACTTTGCACGAAGTCTTTCGGTACAAATACGCTGATTTTTGGAACCGGCCGGATCGATGACTATAGCATATAGCTGCCATAGGAACGATCAGTCGAAAAACTAGTCTTAGTGAGAAAAACTTTTTTGTTTTTAATGGAAACGCCTCAAAGTACGTATTGCTTAGTTTACTATTCTTTCCCATGATTTTTCTAAGTTAGGTGGAAATCGGATGACCACAGCATATAGCTGCCATAGGAACGATCGGTCGAAAAACTAGTTCTAGTGAGAAAAACTTTTTTGTTTTTAATGAAAACGTCCTTATCATTGGCATACACTTATTTTTACACTTTTACACATTCTACAAAGTTTGGTCGAAATCGGATGACTATAGCATATAGCTCCCATAGGAACGATCGGTCAAAAAACTAGTTTGAGTGAGGAAAACTTTTTTGTTTGTAAAGAAAACGTCCTTTTTATTGGCATATTTCTATTTTATATAATGTAACACACTTCTACAAAGTCTTCGAAAAAGAAGTTCTAGTGAGAATAACTTTTTTGTTTTCAATAGAAATGCCTCCCAACTTCGTATTTCTTAGTTAGCTATGTTTTCACTTGATTCCACCAATTTTGGTCGAAATCGGACATGTACATAATATAGCTGTCATAGAAAAGTATAGTCTGAAAAGCAGTCTTAGTTAGAAAAACTTTTTTCTTTTTCATGGAAATGTCCTAAGATGGGCATGTACTCGTTTTATATGCTCCCACAAGATTTTACAAAGTTTGGTCAAAATCGGATGACTATAGCATAAAGCTGCAGTATGAATGATCGGTCGAAAAGGAAAAACTTTTTGTTTTTATTGGGATCGCTTCCAAATTTCGTAATTAACAGTTTGTTATCCTTTTTCATGAGTGCACTAAGTTTGGTCGAAATCGGACATCTATAGTATAGCTCCTTACAAAACTTCGGACAAGACGAATTTAACTTTCCTCTTTTTTTTAACAAAAATATCAGTATTTCACGGTCGATATTATTTCCGGCATTCCTTGAACAAACACTTCCAAAAACAGTGCAAGTACGGCTTTTCTTACGTGTAAAACAATGTTCTCATTTCTAGAACAATTTATTGAGAACCCAAAGAAAAATATTTTATTCTTTAAGAACATTTTAAGTTCAACTGTAAAAAAACTTTAATTAAGTTTGGTTCAGGTTATAAATGGAGTTCACACGCAGGAGTTTAAATAGGGAACGTTTCTCATTTGTTCGGGAGTCAATATTATTTACAAGCCTGGATAAGCTGCTGCTCTGTCCATACTTCACAGGATGAGAGACATCCCTGTTGTACAATAAACTTCAGCGACGAACCAATCAAACAGCCTTGGTTCATTTTAGTCTTTCAAAGATTGTCTGGGAATCGAACCGAACACCTTTTGCAATCGAGTGGCCGGGTGGCTCAGCGGCCAGTGTGCGTGACCGCTGTGCAAGAGGTCGAGGGTTCGATCCCGCCTCGGAACATCTAATGAAAAGTTTGTTCTTTGAATAAACTTTACACCCGGTCACCCCTCTTTGCTGTTGGCGCCAGCTATGTAGTAATTAGCCATGAAATGATTTTCAAACTGCCTATTGGATTCGGCGTTAAACTGTAGGTCCCTTTCTCTTGTGCGAAAATTAGAAGCGCACAAGCCAAGAGATTGAGAGAAGCTCGGCTTTGGCCCTTTGGGGCTGTGACAACTTGACAAACCATTTTACTTACCTTTTGCAGTCAACGTGTAACGATTGGAATGGCGTGTTAGATAATTGGACCAAAGGACACTTTTGTATCCGCTCAAATAATTTTTTTCTATTTATACTTTTCGTAATGAGTTGAGTTGAGTTGTGCTCATTTCAAGAACTTTTAGAGCTGTTGTTTTTTATTGATTTTAAAGAAAGTTAAAAGAATGCATCAGATTAATAAGCTTACTGAAAACGCAAATCCCATTCATAAACAGTCAAACGGGACAAAACATATTAGCTGTTTTTATCAAATTAAAGATTGCGATTAAGTTTCTACCAAGCTTAAAACTGAACTTAATACTTGATCGCGATATCGCTAACACAGATTCAATCTATGTGACTTCTACTGAGCCAAATGTCACAATAAGCAAACATTGGCTCCATTCTGGACTAAATTTCAATTGGCGATTTCGATTGGTGAATACTTTGAATTTGTGTTTCAGTTTGTAAATTGTGCTTCCAGCATTCGTTGACTTACACAAAATCGCCGTTTTAATCATTGCATACTTTTTTGAGTTTGAAATATTTAAAACGATCTTTTTTTATTGCAACTCATAAAGGTGTACCATATTTATTGCAGTGTTCACTTTATCGCTTGGTTTGATATCTTTATTAGCTCTCAGTCCAATCTCCAGCTCATCATACCCGTTTCCCATTTATTCCCATAAAAACAATATGCCTGCCCATATCACCACTCAACCCGGCAGAAGTGTCCAAAAAAGCCAAAAGCTTGCCAAATGTGCAATGAAAAGTAAGTAAAACGTTGCAGCGATCAAGCTAAAAACGTGCGAGAGTGAGATAGGGCGAGAGAGAGAGAGACGTAAAAAAGCGAAGTCAGAGTGGAGGAGATAAAGAATAATGACCACTTTGCCATCTCGTGGCAAATAACCATTCATCAAATTGTCCAAATTACAGACATTTCACAATGACGCGAGTGGGGACGTCTCTCCCCACCTCCTCCGATTTGGTCTTTGCCATGCCGCCGGAGCGGCGGCAGCGGCGGCGACGATGACTGCAATTCGTTTACACCAATTTTATGGTAACAAGCTTCCCGTACCTCTCTTTTTTTTTTTTTTTGCCTAACTGGACATGCCCCATGGCAGCTGCTGGCAAATGAGTTGAAGTTGGAGTACAAAATTGCCGGCTGCATTTTTTTTTTACTTTTTATTTTGTATTTTGGCTAAGCGGAGAAAAGTTGTGTTTGATTGGGTTTGCACAAAACTATGCAACAACAGCTGGGGGAAGCCGTCTCTGACATTCAATTTCATGGCTGGCCGCTGACAACAACAGCAATTTGGGGACATTAAGTTTTGACATTGAATAATCACCAGAATACTCGCATGCAGCTTCCACTGTGAGTGTACACGCCCCCTGCTCATTCATAAAATCGCGCGAATTTCTGCGCCTATCATAAATTCAACTCACCAACTTCTCATCATCAGGCAACGCGACGCATCGTAGGTCTGCATATGAAATTTCCACCAGGCAACGTCACCAGTTGGACTTGATTGAGGAGGGTAGTAGAGCCGGTTGCGGCTTGGGGTTTTATTTTGATTTATTTGCCACAGACACGACAGTTAATTTGATATTTTGATTAACTGCAGCGTGTATTTTGGGGTCTGCTGGGCACTCTCAAGGTACACCAGAGCGCCAGGGGTCAAGCGTCAGCTGTGCCGGGCCCCAGCTAATCCCTTATTGAAGCTCTCACTTTCGTGGCATGTCATGTTTCCCCATATTTTCATGGTTTCCATATAATTTTTTAATTTTTATTCACTTTGCGCAAAATGTGAAAATAATTGCAGAGCAGTTAATTTATTATGTCGCTGCCAAGACATGAAATGGTGTGAGATGTGTTAACCCCCTCCCAACCAAAGTTGTCGAGACATTGGCACAGTGTGGCAAGATGTGCGACAATATGGAGTTCTCTTCTCAGCTAGACTAAATCTTTACTTTAACTACTGCATTTAATAGCCAGAAATAGAATAAATAATTTGAAAAAATCCATTCGTTTTTAAGAATTTTGATTACCGTAGAGCAGACATGCCCTAAAGTAGCATACGGCAGAGCACTCTCCAATACTTACAAAGGAAAACACCAATACATCGTTGTTGGTCAGTTTGCTTGCACGCGCAAACGCCAATCAAATAATAGAAAAACCTGGTTTTTGTTCTACGCGACGCACACACACACGAAATGTTTGCATGTGTGTCGTTTTGTATGCCGCGCGCCTGCATGTATACGACCAGAAATTTTCTATCTCTTGTGCAATTACAAAAACAAAACGCACCTAAAGAGCATACGGCTGGGCATGGCTGCCATAGAGTTATGCTTGGTGATTTCTTCATACAGACCATGTTTAAGGGGGTATTGCTGCTTTGCAAAATTTGTTTTTCGATTTTTTTATTTTGCACATTTTTATAGCTTAGATATTTGAAAATATCGTCCTAACAGGATTTTTTAAAATTCGAAATATTTCAGAAGATATAGCCCTTTTCATGACCCAAAGTGACCCGATTTGCCTAGCAACTGCAAACTTTAAACGCGTTTATCTCGAAACCACGTTTTCGAGCTGGCGGCACTGATTGCGCCCGTAGTTCTGAACCGATTTTGATGAAACAAAGTGCAATCGACGCAGAATAATCACCATTATGGCCCCTATTTCAGTCATAATTCTACAAATTTTTTTTACTATTTTTTTTTTTACACTAAACTACAAAAAAAATTTCTCAAAATCGATTTTTCGTTTTTCAATGGCCGCCATTTCGTAAAAAAATCGCAAAATTATGATTGAAATAGGGGCCCGAATCACATTTGTACTGAATCTAACGCCGTTTACCTTTTCCATTTCATTTTTTTATACCTGAAACTTTGTACTACTACACAGAGGGAAAAAACGAGAGCTTTGGAATCTAAATGAGCACATTCGGTCACAAAAACTAATCATGACCGGATTTTATCACTTTAAGAAAAATTTCTCACTTCAAAAACTTTTTATTGAGAACGCCAAATCTTAATGTGTGTTGATATGTACCGCTTTTGAGAACATTTTAAAATCAAAAAAAAAAAAAAATGGGGTCCAGATCCACCGTCTAGGGCTAGGTGTGCTCAAATATTTGAGAGAACATTCTGTTCATATTTTAAGATGAAGAAATCTTATTTTCTGAACACGGTTTTTCCCTGAGTGTATGCGTTAAACGATCCGTTTCGTGTCCTCTGTGCTGATTACAATAAACTCTACCGCTTAATAAACTCGATGCATTCTCTTTTTGCTTTAAAAACCTCTATTTTAACTAACGGGTGACAACTAAAAATTTGCACAAACTTTAAAACGCCGCCATAACCACAATTCTCAACGAATCTTTGTGAAAATTTCACAGTTTATTTATGACTACATATAAAGGGTGATTTTCTAGCTATTATCATTTTGGCAACACTGGTTTAAACAGCTCACGCGCGTTTCGTGTTTTGTTTCACTGTCAAACATCTTCAGTTTGGTCTATAATTTAACCATGAATCATCTTACAAACGAACACGCTTGCAAATTATTGAATTTTATTATCAAAATGCGTGCTCTGTTAAGAAAGTTCATCGCGCGCTTCTTCCATTTTATGGTCAGTTTAATCGACCCACTGAAGCGGCTATTCGGGCTATTGTGACTAAATTTCGCACCAAATTTACATTGTTGGACGAACTGAAGAAAATATCGCAGCTGTATCGGCCAGTGTTAATGATGACCATCAATTATCGATTCGTCGCCGTTCGCAGCAATTGAGCCTCTGTTACTCAACAACGTGGAAAATTTTGCAGAAGGATTTAGGTGTGAAGCCTTTCAAAATACAGCTGGTGCAAGAATTGAAGCCGAACGAGCTACCGCAACGTAGAATTTTTGGTGAATGGGCTCTTGGAAAGTTGGCCTAAGATCCACTTTTTTACCGAAAAATTGTGTTCAGCGACGAAGCTCATTTTTGGCTTAATGGGTACGTAAATAAACAGAATTGTCGATTTTGGAGTGAATATCAGGCAGAAGCACTGCAAGAGCTACCAATGCATCCAGAAAAAGTCACAGTTTATGCGGTTTATGGGCTGGTGGCATCATTGGACCGTACTTCTTCAAAGATGATGCGAATCGTAACGTAACTGTGAATGGTGAGCGCTACCGTGAGATGATATCCAACTTTTTTTTGCCCAAAATGCAAGAGCTTGACTTGCATGACATGTGGTTTCAACAAGACGGTGCCACATGCCACACAGCACGCGCAACAATGGACTTATTGAGAGGCGAGTTCGGTGAACATTTTAATTGGCCGCCTAGATCGTGCGATTTAACGCCTTTAGACTATTTTTTGTGGGGCTATGTTAAAGCTCATGTCTATACAGACAAGCCCGCTTCAATTGACGCATTGGAAGACAACATTGAAGATTTATTCGTGAGATACCGTCCGAAATGTTGGAAAGAGTATGCCAAAATTGGACCAAGCGGATGGACCATTTGAGGCGCAGTCACGGTCAACATTTGCATGAAATAATCTTCAAAAATTAAATTATATGGACCGAACTATCGATTCAAATAAAGATTTCATGCATTTTTCTGAATTTTAAGTGTTTTTTTTTTAAACTTTCCTATGGCTCTTAAAAATCACCCTTTAGTAACAGACTTAGTTTTTCAATGTAATTCAATTACAATTCAACACGAGGCGCAGTAGGCGTACACTCCAGTTGAAAGCTCAGCAAATGTTCTTTCCGATTTGTTTTGTTTTGCTTGCAATTTCCAAATTTCAATTGCATCATTTTGGTGCGTTTGTTTTCTCTATTGAAAACTTTAAGTGCGATTTTTTTAAAGTAATAGTCATTTATAGTTCGATGTTCGTTTCGATGCCAAGAAGATGTCACAGTAACGATGGTCGGCGTTCACAGAATGAAACGAGACACCGAAATGTCGCCGCACGTCGAACGACTGATTAATGTGCTTTTTAAAGGAAATCTGCTAGAATCGGATAAGTGATGAAGATTATGGGGTAAATAGGAGATTAAGGGAAGGATTCTCCATGTCCAGGCTGTTTTTTGACCCTTTTTTAATAAAAATCTTATTTGAAAAAGCAGAGTTTTCCAATTCTGTTCTTGTTATAGATCAAAGTTATCAAAAAAATTTGTCTTCTTCGTTAAGAGGGCAGTTAAAAAAGTTCTCGGCACAAAGGGTCAAAAAAGGTATAGTGCTGGCGGCCACGATTTTTCGTCTCCAGGTTGTTTGAAATGAAAAGTAAAAGCGGGGTAATAATCAGTATAGATGTCATTCTGGTTGAACCTCGAAAAAAATGTTGTGATTTTTTTTGACTAAATGGCGGTCATTGAAAAATTAAAAATCGATTTTGGTTTTTCTTTTTGTAGTTTAGTGTAAAAAAAACAGTAAAAAAATTTTTAAAAATTATGTTTGAGGTTCAGACCAAAATGGTGACAATTCTGCGTCGATTGCACTTAGTTTCATCAAAATCGGTTCAGTGTAGACAAGGCTACAGTAGGTGTAAATCGAAAGGTCCATCAATAGTAGGCAACCTTCGGAGGTTCGGAGATTTAAGAATCCATATTAAGTATTCAAGGGTATAATTACTTCAGACCTGCGAAAGTAAGCTTCGCCTTTACGTCTTGTGTTTAAGATACATAAAAGGACGCAGTTTTTATACATTTTAAAGATTCTAATTAGAAATTTTTCTACGGAAATTCAGACGATGTCGTTTTGTCCAACTTCAGACCACGGTGCCAAGTTTCAGAGTACCGCCATCGTCGTCCTCGCCGTCGTCGTCTGCTGCCACCAACCAACTGTTTATTGTGAAAATTGATTTATTATCACGATGGCCGGGTTTTTTTTTTGTTTCTTACAGGCCTCCCCAGCGACACACACACACACACACACATGGCCAATTCTCTTTCCTCCTGTCATATAAAATTGGAGTGGCTGCCTGCACCACCGTCATCATCATTTGCTGTTGTTGTTGCTGTTGTTGCATATTTGCATCGATTAAAATAAGAATTGTACATGCGATTCGTGTTGTCGTCGCCTGCCTTTGTCTGAGGGAGACCCCTTCAACACACGCGGCTTAATAAATTTATAAAAACAGCGCCAAAAGGGGCGAGCACCCGGGGGGCAGGGGGAGTGCAGTGCAGCTAAAAAATGCATGCATGCATGAATTTTAACGAATTGCTGATGAAAATGTCGCATCATAAATTATTTCATATTTAGGGCTCGCCGTCGAAAGAGATAGAAAGCTCCGATCCGCGTGAGATAAATTGCACTGGCCTCGCTCCTGCCTGCCTTCAGCCTGTTGTGTGCATGCATAAATTAAATTCATACTTTACTTACGAGTTATGCGTCTGGGTAATTATTTTATCTTTCGGCCCCCTCAAACACTGTGCACCCGAAGGAGCAGGAGGCGGAGTAGGCCGTAGAGTGAGCTACGTGGCCATGCATGGCATTCAAAGGTTAATTGGCATTTTCGTTTTTACATTTTGGCTTAATTGCCACTGAGTGGCACATGCACATGCACCGGAGTAAAAAAAAAGTGGGCAGGACAGGAGTGTGAGATTGAGAATTGAGGTTGTCAACTTGATTGATCGATTGATTAAAGCAGCGAAAGTTGTTGTACAAGTAGATGCAAGCTCCCTAGCCACAATCTACGAGTAAGATGACATTTATGCAATTTTTATATCGTTTATTTGTAGAATAAAAAGGATATACTAAAGTAGTGCAGATGTATGTTACAGGCAGAAAAAAGCATCTCTGATATAATAAAGTATATAAATTCCAGATCAGCATCAGCGGCCGAACAAGCCATGTCCGTCTGCCTGTTTAAACCCAAAAGATCTCATAGACTAGAGAGCTAGAGCAACCAAATTGGAAATTTTTGTCCTGAGGAACGGGTATAATATAAGATAAAGATAAATTAAGGGACGATTTCACATCTCCTACATAGCACTATCTGCCATATAAAGCAACATATAACAGAGTAAACGTTTTTTGCTGACTTATCTGACACAATCCAGGCTATCTGGATTAGATGACTAAATTGGGAGAAACTGCTGCCCAGCACCAAGTACATTTAAGGTGTTTTTTCCTAAAGGCCACATATCTGACATTTAACATATAAAACTTGAAATAGAACTTCAAAATAAAAATCTTGGATTTTGAAACACATGTAGTAACAGCTAATTATAAATTATTTTGGGGTTTAAAGAACTTCAAAAGTGAAAGCATTAAATATTGCCTTCAGAACCAAAACGGCGAAAAGTATGAACAAAGACAAACGCTTTTCCGATATTTTCCAAAGATTTAGCTTGTTCTCTACTGCACATTGGGCCAGATTCCCTTGTTTTTTGGCATAAACTGCAATTATTAAGATATAGTTATGCCCCAAATTTGGTTGGTATGCATATTTAGGGACCCTAAGACATCTCACGAAGATTCGCTCGTTTTAGTCCATTATTTCATATAGCTGTCATATAACCGATCTGGCCGTCTCGCACCAATTTTGTGGTTCTTAGAGCAATAGAACTATAATTTGGTTTGTATGCATATTTTGGGTGCCCAAGGCGACTTACCAAATTTGGCTTGATTTGCAACACTATTTTATATAGCTGCCAAATGAACGATCCGTCCGACTTGCTCCAACTTTGTTGATTTTAAAGCAATTGAACTACAATTTGGTTTGTATAAGTATTTTTAGCTCCCTAGACGACTTACCAAATCTAGTTCAGTATTTCACAAGGCTTCTTAATTGCCATTTTTACAGATTTGGGCAAGTATGGGCAAAAAGTGTTAACAACAAGTTTAAAAGAGTAAACATTTGGAGTAAACATTTACATAATTACTTTTTGGCAGAAATTAGTTTTATACTCCACAATGCATTAACACTTCGGTTGGATTTTTTCTAAAATAAGATATAAAAAAGACTATCCACAATCAATTAATAACAATTATACTTGGCATACCTTGACCTTTATTTTCCATTTTGTCAACAATGATTTGGATACCTGGTGTTGCTACAACAGAAGTGCAATGTTGAGTAAAAGCTTCCGTCCAATTTTGACAAAATAAACAGCGGACAAAACATGACTTTGTTAGCACTAAACTTTTTTCATTTATTGCTTTCATGTACCTAATGTATGCCCATTAAAAATATTTAGTTAAATTGTATGACCAATGTGCACTGTTAGCATATGCGGAACCCATCTGGCAATAAACTCCCCAATTTTCAGCAAATTTTAGAAATTATTCTTTACTGACTTAAGTGAGGGACGGTACCCCACCGTTTCTGGGGTGGAGACTTTGTTTCGCTTCCTTTGTAGAACTTAATGTATGTAAGATGTTGTAGGGACCAGCATGCAACGAGGTGGCATCCCTATTAAGGCGATAGAAGCTATTATAGATAGGTCGGCAGTCATCATCATGAGTCGTTCAGCAGCCGCCGCCGTGATCAGCAGACTTCAGCCGTCAGTCGTATATCAGCCCAAATTAAGCCGTCAACTAAACTTCAAACACACTCTCATTTAATCTTATTATTATATTACCTAACTTACTACACGAATATCTATAATAAGGACACTTATTTATCTTACATGGAGGTTCAACCGTTGAGAGTCCGTTTGAGTGAAGTGAGCAGCAGAGAGGCCGTTGTGAAATACATTTCAAGGCCAGAACAGTCAGTTTGAGTGAAGTGAGCAGCAGAAATTTTTATTTTAACATTTCAAATATTGTGAAGATTTTGAGATATCAATAGATATATTAAGCGTGTAATTTGATTTAAGATCATTTATTTTAAACTTGTTCCTCAGAAATTGCATGTGAACGAAAGCAAAAACGATCGAAATGAAACAGTGCATGCGCAGTGCAATAGAAACTGTAAAGGCTGCCTTATAGCTGAATAAAAATTCGATAACGATTCGAACTTGCATTCTAAAAGACAATCGATTTCTTTTTCACTCGGAAACGGGAACACAAAAATGACTACTCCTATAAGTCTAGCGCAATTGCCTGCCGATCTCTTAATATACCTGTCACCAATCTGTATTCTTTTCTTGAAAGTTGACAATTGATTTTTCGTCGTTTACTGGACCATATTCTCAACTTTTTCTAGTATTCTTCTCCTTAATTTAATCTTTGCCAGGAAAGTTTTTTTTCATACGATTAATAAGGTGTGTAAGTTACATCTTTTCTTGCCGACATTCTCCGTTTTCGAAGAGCATTCCTAGAACTTATAGACGAATCCTACAAATCCTACATAATAAGTTTTGGACATTCTTATAAGGATCTTAAAGATACACAAATAGTTTATAGGAATTCAATTTCCAAGGTGTGCGAAAAGTCACACTACGACAGAATTCATAATACAGTCAAACTTCTCCGTTACGAACTTCTATACAACGAAGTTTTCTTTATAGCGAATTAATTTCCAGAACACTGAACTTTCGTTCAATACTCAAACAATTCAATACTAAGTAAAATTTCTATACTACGAAGGTTATTTTTGTCCCCTTGAGATTCGCTTTATAGAGCTTAGACTGTATTTCATAATATGCCCTTATGAACCACTGAACCGAACCAAAACCGCGGTTTAGCTAGCTCCAAAAACCATGTTATGAACCGAACCGGCGGTCCAGAAACTGTGTGAACCACTTAACCGAACCAGTACTTATTATCGAGTGATTTGCATCCCTGCTTACAACAGAAAAGTGATGAAATGATTCGTTAGACGAGATAAACAAGAAGAGTGTCGCAAAAAGGGCAGTCCCAGGAAAAAAAGGATGGCAAAAAACTTATATTTAAAACACCAGTGCAAGCTGAAATCGAAAGTGAAGTTGAACAAATTAACGAAAAAATTTAATTTAAAAACAGAGCAGAACACGAGTATGGAAAATACCAGCAGTGGCGAGAGTGAGAAAGAGCAAAAAAAATGAAAACGAACAAAAGAAATAGAAAGACAAAATGACTGAAAATAGCGAAATGTCTGAATTCATAAAATTGCTTGCTGAAAAACTAAACCAAAATGATGGTAACAAAAGTGGTATCGAGTCGTTTGAAAATTTTTCCAAAGTAATACCATGTTTTGACGGAGTTGCGATACATATCGATCACCTAGGAACGTTGGATCCGACATCTAAGAGTTACAAATACATATCTGTTGTTGTGGAGGACCCACTCCAAGTACTTTTGGATTTACCCAACAAAATCAACAGATGCCCAAGAAGCTGTTCAGCGCCTAGAGTCTTAGAGCCTAGAGGAGCCTAGAGCCTAGAGGATTACAATTTTCGGCAGTCCACATCGAATTATCAGTGACAAGGTAGCAGCATTTACATACATCAAAATTGTTCAAAAACTTTTGTGAAGAGAACAAAATCGAACACGTTGAGTCCACAACCGGAGTTCCAAGGAGAAATGGGCAAATCGAACGCGTCAACCAATTAATTTTGTCCGTCTTAGCAAAGATGTCAGCTGCAAAACCGTCCAGATGGTTTAAGTACACATAAAAGGTGCAACGAGCTATAAACGCGCATGTTCACTCTTCTACAAAAAATACTCGTACTCCATTTGAAGTATTATTCGGGATAAAGATGCGAAATGAAGCCTATTGGGTGCTGTTAAAATTGCTGGAAGATGAGTTTCTACAAGACCTACAAGTCCAACGCGATGAGATGCGAGCTGAAGTTCGAGCAAACATTCAAAAGGCTCAAGAAGAATACAAGTCGAACTAAGATAAGAAAAGAAAGAAATAACGAGGATATGAGCTACACGATTTGGTCGCAATTAAGGTCACTCAGTTTGCAACGGGAAAGAAACTGGCAAGCAAGTATATCGGGCCTTTGAAGTCGTAAAGGTGAAGAGGAAGGGAAGATACAATGTCAAAAAATCAGGAGATTTTCAGGGACCTCAGCAGACGTCTACAAGCGATGACATCATGAAACTTTGGCGATATTATGAGCAAGAAGAAGACGAGGGCTCTGAAGCGGATTCATCTGGGACAGATAAAGAACAGGATGGCCGAGTATAAGATGCTGTAGGGCATGTACCGAGGTGGCATCCCTGTTTAGGCGATAGACGTTATTATCGATAGCTCGGCAGTCATCGTTATCAGTTGTTCAGCAGCCGCCGCCGTGATCAGCAGACTTTAACCGTCAGTCGTAAATCAGCCGAAATTAATCCGTCAACTAAACTTCAAACACGCTCTCACTTAATCATATTATTATATTACCTAATGCTGGGTTTATACTGCGTCACAGAGTGTCACATTTTAGTGTCACAATGTCAAATTCGTATGGAGCTGTGACATTGTGACACTGAAATGTGACACTCTGTGACGCAGTATAAACCCAGCATAACTAACTACACGAATATCTATAATAAAGACACATATTTATCTTACATACATATGCCCCAAATAAGACATCTTATGAAGACTCGTCCGATCTGGGCATCTGGCACCAATTTTGTTGTTCTTAAAGCAATTAAGCTACGAATATTTTGGGTGGCCAGGGCGTCTTACCAAATGAAAAACTCCAAATTGATACGTCTAGAAAGGACTTCGGACACGGAAATGCAGAAATTTAAGGATTTGACGTCCCATAACTAAAGGTAACAAGGCACCAACAACATCCGCAGTTATAAAACCACCCGGAAACATCATCAGTGGACTTTGTTTTACAAAGTTGCTGTCGTCCGGTAAACTTTTAGAAATTATATGTACGAGCATATTCAACATTTTGCTAGACTACCAATTAATATCTTAAGCAAATCTGTCAATTAGTATTCCCAATAATTTCTGTCATTTCTCTACTATTCATTGATTGACTCAGATTTCCTTGCCTTTTCTCCACACCTCTCCCACTTCAAATGTCAAAACTGACATATTAAGCTCTGCCTCATCTAATGTGAACAAATTGCCCAACCACATCCCAAATGGAGCTGCCCACTTGTTAGTTTCCATCTGCCATCTTCAACTGCCAAACTGCAAGTCTTCAGCTTGAGTCGATTTCCTGTTTTGCGGCTTCAAATGCAAAACTAATAACAAGACGAGGTAAACATTATAAATGCAGCCATAAATGCGTCATAAACATGGAAGACACACAGCAGGGGCAGATAGGGGGCAATATATGGCCAAAGGCTGCAAGCGGCAACAACATAATAAATTAATTATATGCAACATCAGCAACAGGCCTTCCCCCCGCTCCACCACGCCATCCCTTTGCTCCATCAATGTGGAGTGATGTGTGGCATAAAGTCGTGAGCGTGAGCCTCTATTAGCAGTCAACGTTGACGACGTACCACAGAACCGAACCGGCATTCCCTCTCCTTCGCCCACTCTTGACAAGGCGCACACGAGCGCGAACAAACAAGGGGCGTGGCACCCGGGGAGAGAGACGGGAGGCAGCCTAACTGCAGTGAAGATAGTTTAGCATGTGTGGCATCGCGGAAAGGCGAGGCAAAGTCAAGTCAAGTCGAGTCGAGGCTACGGGCCGAGCCAGTCAAACAGGCAATCCATCCATCAGCCGCTGGCAGACAGCAATTGCAAGTTGCACGTTGTACGTGGCACGTTGTGTATGTTTGATGTTGTACCCTAACATCAAAGTGAGGAGATTTTCTTAATTTTCTAAAGGGATTGCAGAGAGGTTGCTCATGGTGATGTTTCACAATTTTGAACAGGCCTGATAAACTCATAAATGATAAATTTTAAATTCTGAAAGAGAGAACAGAGTCTGTTTTGGTTGGACAATTTATCAAAAAATACCACTTCAACAATCACAGATTCTACACAAAATCATCCAGTGTTGCAAAATGACTTCAGAATTTCATGTCTTATGGAAATTGACACGGTCACTTATTGATAGAAACCGAAAAGTTTTCCGGATCTTACGACCGATTGATCCTACTCTGTGTACCTTGGTACAGAACCTTTGGTAAAAAGAAACTTCTCAACAATTTGTATTACAACTCTTCAAAAAATGCTTGGAATGAGAAGAATTAAACTCCACTTAACTCCACTCCACTTAAAATATAAGTAAGAAAGCGTGAGCGATGACGAGAGAAACACCTTAGACTGCGATTTGGAGAGAAAATTTGCTAGAAACCCCGCTTTAAAATCGGAAAACTTTTCTTTTCTTCTAAACAGAGTGTTTTCTCTGTGCAGGCAACATAAGAAGAAAAGTAACTAGAGGCACTCCACATGGAGGAGTCATTTCCTCACTTCCTTGGAACCTGGTTCTCAACGAACTTCTTCATACCTTGAAGTTTAACGGTTGTAGGATGACAGCATACACAGATGACCTAGTTCTATTGGTAACCGGTAAGTTCTTACCTAAAATCAGCTAGCTATTGGAATCTGCTTATGCCACCACCCCACGGTGGCCCAACAGACATTTCACAACAGGTCTGGGGGTCAACTCACAAGTGATCCAACTGATACTGTTCACAAGGAAATGCAAGATCGCTGAGCTCACCGCCCATCCATAAGGAGAACGCAGCTCAATAGCGTAAGGTAGCGAAGTATCTGGAAGTCATTCTGGACTCAAATCTCTCCTGGAAGAGAAACTTTGAGGAAAGAATGAAAAAGGCAAGTGATCGTTCATTGGTTAGACACGCCGGTCGTCAGACCTATCCTTGCCAATGGACCGCTGGTCTGGTGAAAGGCGGTCAACACCAAATCACACCGAAGCAACCTCCATAAGAATTAAGGAACTGCATGCCTGGGTACTACACAATCCCTGTGATCTATGGAGACGTTTTCCAATTAAAAACGACTCGACCCACAAATTTTTGTTTATTTTAAACCAGGGATTAATACCGGAACCGTTAACCGAAATATACTCTCTGTGCGAGCCCCTACTTTAACCTCTCTCTTCAACTTGGTGACTTTCCTTACTATTGGAAGGAGTCATACATTATTCCTATCCACAAAAAGGGATCAAAGTCTATAGTGTCTAACTACAGGGGCATATCCAAGTTATCGGCAATTCCAAAAGTATTCGAATCATTCATCACTTCTCAATTGCTGCATTGCTGCCGCTCAATAATTTCCCCATCACAACATGGATTTATGAAAAAACGTTCTGTGGAAACTAACTTGCTTGAGTTTACATCTCTTGTTAATATGGGGTTTGTAAACAAGCAGCAAACGGATGTGATATACACGGATTTTAGCAAAGCTTTCGATTCCGTTAATCATGAGCTCCTTATTCGCAAACTGGACATTCTTGGTTTTCCTCCCAAGTTACTTACTTGGATCATGGATTATTTACGTGATCGGTCCCAAAGAGTTAGATTTAATTCACAGTTTTCTGTACCCATTTATGTATCCTTCGGTGTTCGCCAAGGCAGTCATCCCGGACATCTGCTCTTCACCTTATTTGTAAATGATATTCCGACTGCATTATCCCACTCTCATGTGCTAATGTATGTGGACGACCTCAAACTTTGACTGTCTTATAATGATCCAGTATCACCCCTTCTTCTACAAAGGAACTTAAACTCTCTCAATAATTGGTGAAAGATCAATAGTCTGCCTCTTAACAATGAAAAGTGTAAATATTTAACTTTTCATTGTAGTACGCCCTATCTTTTTGACTATATTATTGATGAAAAGCCTTTGGAAAGCGTCTACAAAGTTAATGATTTGGGAATACAATTTATGCCCAAATTATGTTTCAACGATCATATATCGCCATCATATATTGCCAATAAAGCTATGGGTGTTCTTAGTTTTATCAAAAGATGGTCTAAAGAATTTAATGACCCATATGTCACCAAACAATTATATGTTTCTCTGGTCAGACCAATTCTTGAGTTTGGATCTTGTATCTGGTCTCCATACTACCAACAATTTCAAATCAAATCGAATCTGTACAGAAACAGTTTTTAGCCTATTAAGTTTTGCGGTTCCGGCCCGTGTAACAAGGAATTATGTCCCGATTTATTTAAATCCTTGTCTCACGAACTATGCTCATCATGAACCCTTTCGAAACCTTTGTCTTAATTACAATAATTTTTACTATCTCTTCTCTGTAAACTCTCCTCTTCTAGATCTAAGAAATATTCTATTGTCTTATTTAAATTCATAATTTTCACTAATCAGTTTGACTGAACTTTGTTAAACTATAAACAATAAACAAAACAAAAGAAATCACGTACCGGAACCGATACAAATTTTTTTTGAGAACCGAATACCGTTTACCATTATTATTGGAACCGATAGAACCGGATCGAAACCGAAACGTTGGTACCAATACTGTTTCGGTTTTTGTTTTTTTTTTTTACTTCTGCAGAGCGCATTGTAATTTTGGTCAGATGTCTGTAACACAAAGACGGAATCATAAGACGATGTAAGATTTTCTTGCCACCTTTCATAGAAGGCGTAAAATTTAAGCACCCTCTGTGAAATGACTTGCACGAAAATCTCGCAGATTCTAAAAGGCGCTTAACGTATGTTCGTAAATTGACTGATTTGTTTTACATAAATACATATGTTTATACATATGTATACAGGCCTGGTATTCCGGGCCCGAGGGGCTTTTTTCAAGTTGTTCATAGTTTATTTAAGTTTTCGCCAAAAATCGGGGCTCCAGGCCCCTCTCAGAAGTCCGTGCCCGGGGGGAAACACCCCGTCCCCTGTCGACGGGCCTGTATTTACATACATATATGTGCATGTATTAAAATAAGTGACTTGGACGTCAGTTGTACATGTGCCGAGAACTTAAACACGGGCCACCACATAAGTACATAAATATGTACAAATTGTTGATCCTTTCCTTGTATGTACATTGTACATACATAAGCAATTACATAAAAAATTCGGTTGTCTTTCATCGATTATTTGTTAAAAATGTTTTCTGATATATTCTGTTGAGTTTCGATTGCTTTACGCTTATACGCCACACTTATCGCTACTTTGCTTAGATCGCGATATTACCATTCAAGCGTCGCTTGCGCTGCACTGCGATAGATATTGCGAAATAATCAAACGTGTAAACGTTTTCCGCCTTTTTTTCCTATTTCTTTTTCAATTGCTAGAAAGAGACAAATGTGTAGTTTAACAAGCAGAAAAAGAAGAAGTGCCAAGTTCCAAGTAGTGCAGACTTCTACTTCTGCTACCGAAAAAAAATTGCATTTGTGTCGAATCAATTAATTAATTAATAAAAAACTATGCCTCGAGCTATAACAAATCCCCTTCGGAAAAACTTTTTGCTTGATATTGAAGCGTGTGTGAGCTGTGCAGTTGAAAAAGATGGTGTTAAATGTGGTCATCAGATTAAGGTAAGCTCTCATATTTACAAATGTACATACAAATGTACATTTGCAAGGTATGTGTGTACAATGTACACTCTGTATACCACACAGTACATATGTATGCATGTATGAAAGCATACGTAATGTTGCAAGAAAAGAAATTTGGTGATGAAAACACATCAGTTTTGTCAACAAATAAGCTGCTGGATTCCATTAACATTTTTCTTGCACAGAAACGTATTCGAAACCGTGAAAACATTTAAAAGTGTTGGTCAGAGTCTTCCACAAAGTTCCCAGAATTGTTCGAGATTTCAAAAGTTGTGCTATTTTCTGTCGTCAAATTTTTAATGAATCAGCTTAGAAGTCGTATGGACTTAAAAACATCGAATGCAATTATTATTTTTAGTTGTCACCCGTTATTTCTGAGCATCAATATGGCTGTAGGCGATTTCAGAGCAATGCCATATTAGGCAACAGGCTGAAAAGGTCTTTGATCTTATTTCCGAACTCAGCGAAATCAGCACACCCAAAAAAATTGGTATCAATATCAATTTGATACACGTTGTCTCAAATTGAAACCTAAACCAGTATCGTTTTTTAAGTTTCAATATAATCCTAGAGAGTATCAAAATGATGTTTTGGTTATTAATTTGATACGCAAAAGTATGAATTTAAAACAATCAAATTTTTATGAGAGTTCGAAAATACGAAATGTCATGCTCGTATGTGAAACAAAGCTAGCTGAGCTGGCAGACCAGTAGGCGCTTGCCGATTGACATTAGCTGTTTTTATTTTAGTGCAGACACATCGGTAATTTGCTTAAGTAAAAGCTATGTAACACAGTCCCCAGACGACGTGTTGAAGACTAAATTAATGTATTTCAATATGGAGCAGCTAAACATATTTACACCGTTCAATGCTCACACTTGTAAATAACAAATACTACTTTTAAGAGAGGACGTACTCCACCATGCTTCTGCGCTATCCAAGATGAAAGAATCAACGTCAGATCCAGTTGAGGCGTAGTTCGCATACGCTTCGTTTTCAGAACCATTACTAAAGACAGTTCTTAAGCTGGGATGATCATGCCATCATAATTTGGGTAGCATCAAATCAGAAGGTTGGACTGCAATATCATTAAGGACTGATGCACTTCATTACTGTGACTTCTGTATTTGAATAACATCCATGTTGAAATATTAGAGTACAATGATTCCCATACTTGCAAAATACGTTTTGTAAGAATACAGAATAAAATAAATCAGTTTTTAAGTGTTTATGTGTTAGTTTTATTGGTAGTTTGCTGATAACTGAATTGGTACCTAAACTTAATAATACAAAATGTTAAATTGGGAAATGCTAGTATCAAAATAATACCAAAAGTTTGACAGACAAAATATCAAATAGATAGTTGTTAGTTTCAAATTGGAACAAATAAATTAATACAAAATAGTGTCAGCTTGATACTAGATAGTATCAATTTGATATTTTTGAAATATTATTTTAATTCTTTCGAAAATATCCACTTTATACTTGGAGTATTAAAGAGAATTTGATACTCAATAGTTTCAAATTGTTGTCATTTTGATGACTACTTTTTTTGGGTGCAGATATTGCTTCATAGTTACTTTTTCTGGTTCCATTCCTTAAGGAATGGCTCGCCGAAAAAAGATTCAGCTTGAACGTAAAGATTTTATCTAAAACATGTCCGTTTAATGATCCTTCCCTAAAATATTGGCAAACTTAAAATATATTGCAAGGGCTAGGCGAAGTGTAGGAATATAAAAATTCAAAAAAGGGGCAGGCCCTAGTTTAGGAATAGAGAAAAAAGTTTACTTTCAAATACTTTCAAATTTTAGTTAGTCTATCTTACTCTGTTAGACTTATCACCCGCCAATATGAAAGAGTATCTCCCATTCGTGGTCTTCACTCAGCGACCTTCCATAATTCCAGTCGTTTGTTGTTACATCGTTCTAAAGACGCTGCCACAAATGTTGCTGACGTTGCTGACTAGCCAACTTGGCTGACTTTGACTTCTACTTGGGGGTAGGGGAATGGGTACTCCTCTCCCACTTCTCCGACTCGGTTCTGATTGGAAAATCAAGTGAGTGCGAGTGTGTGTGTGTGTGGTGCAGCTAGAGCGTTGGGTGCTGAGCATGTTTGCCGCCTGTTTGCCAGCTTTTAATGGCCTGGACTGATGGCTGCTGCTGCTGCAGCTCTGCTAATTGCGAATGCTTGACGCATGTTGCAGCCACTCAGCCCAGACACGGACCCGGACAGGGATGAAGCGGATGGGGAGTCAAGTCAAGTCTTTTGCTTAGACAGCTCAGCGAAGTGAGCGCTCTCCAGATTGGCGCGCTGCGTGATTTTTAATTAGTTTTCTTAGAAATTAAATTGTTAATTTGATCGACGCATTTTCTGCACTGCTTTGGGGGCTGCTAAGTGGCCTGTTGAGTTGGAGTTGTTGGAGTTGTTGTTGTTTGACTCTTTTGTCTGCTCATTAATGCCAATTCTGGCGCGCCAGAGTTGACGCCTGCCTT
This sequence comes from Lordiphosa collinella, assembly GCA_018904265.1. NCBI lineage: Eukaryota > Metazoa > Arthropoda > Insecta > Diptera > Drosophilidae > Lordiphosa > Lordiphosa collinella. The sequence goes on along the minus strand of JAEIFV010000458.1, from coordinate 119,215 downwards.
GTTGAGCCTTTCGGTTCCCGTTTCCCCCCTACAACCTGCAGCCATTGGTCATGGCCATCAGCCCAAGACAAGTTGCACTCGTGACTGACTGTTAATGTGTTGTAGTGTTTATGGCTCTAGGTTGTATGTGGAATTGTTGGTAAGGGGAAGGGCATACCAAAGAAAAGTTCTCTAGGTATGAATCAGTGCTGGAAACCGCTCTGAAGTCGGAGAACCTAATCCAGAGCATACTAGTAATTGATCCACCCTCTCAAATGTTTCATAATTTTTTCACTTAAAGTTGTCTAGTTGGACACGCCCCCTTCTTCCACCTTTGACACCTACCCAAAAACGTCTGGTCCAAACGCCCCCGGGGCCACAAAAAATGATAAATGATTCGCAAATTAATATCAAAATTCCGTCGCCGTCATCGTCAACATGAAACTAATAATTTCTGTGCCATAATTTGCATAGATATATCATTATTATGATGATTTTTTCTCCTTATTTTCCGTACACGCCTGGCATTTTCATCAATCAATTCGTTTGAAGCGGGACATGGACATGACATGAAAAATATGTTTGCCAGCCGAAGATGGAAAAATTATAATTTATATAAAAATAAATTTCAGAGCACACTGCAACGTGGCACTCGACATCAATCAAAAAATCTCATTGGACATTTCCAGACAGGCGACAGAGACGAGATTACGGTCTTTCCTTTGTCCAGTAGTGAAGTTTTTTAAATAAATGACTCGATGATGATGTACTGCCCCAGTCGGATGTTTGAAAAATGTGTAAAATTCTTGAACAATAAGAATAAGAAAAGTGTTCTCCGTAGCGGAAGTGGCGGAGGAAGTTTATTAGATTTGTTCCAGGCCAGGAAGTGAACCGCTTCGCTCATTCCCCCAACCTCCTGGGATCTTTCAACTTCAATTTGTTCGCTTCTCAAACGAGATTAATGATTCTGAGTTGCATTCCATTAAATGCCTCAGCTCTAATTAATGATGAAACATTTGGAACACAGTTTGATGAGGCACGCCCACTTGACGCACGATTTGAGCTGGGGAAAAAAGCAAAAACCAAAATGACACAGTTGCTCATGTGCGTGTGTGTGTCTTATGATTAATGAGCTTATTATGTACTTTAGCACTTTTCTACTGATGTAGGCAAGCGAAACTTCTTCATTTTTGATTTTATTTTTTGCCAAAAGTCTCATTATTCTTCATTGTGCCATTGACGACGTGTGGCACCAAAAGATTTATTATGATCTCAGGAAAAGTGGTTGAAATTTGAAAAGGGTAGTAAGGGTATATACGTCAGGTACCCTATGTAAGACTGTACTATAAAGCGCTACGCGTATTCGATATTCGTATATCCGGAAGACATTTATATCATCAAAAACCGAGCTATAAAAAAATTCGTGAATGCTTCCATCAATTATTCATGATCTGGAATGAATTAGCAAATGAGATGAGTCTTAAAATGAATCCAATTAAATCAGATGACAAGTTATTACAAAATGAAGATTGATGGTTCCTTTATCCAGTAAACTGAAAGGGCATTTAACTTAGGTGGCACATCTATCAGGGGATGACCATATAAGAAAGGCAATTGTTTTAATTAGACGGTTATATCTGACGCAGGAATATATCACCCCACACATTATAGGTTTCAAAAGAACATAAAATTTCATCGCTGCTATACGATATAGCGATATGTACGAGATTAATACCATTTCCAGATATATACATATTTATGCAAAAACAAAACAATTTGACCACATATCACATATTTTAGAGACAATATTTAATGTATTGGCTTTCGATTACTAATTTGTCTGTACAAATTAATCAACTTTGCGGAAGCTAACTACCTGTTTCAAATGCTAAACTTTGCTTCCAACCATTTCAACATTTAATTCCCAAACTGAAAAAAAAATCTAAAACCAATATTATAGTCTCGAAACCGAGACGAAAAGGTGTCAAAAGTGCACAGCTCATTGGAAATCTCAATCTATAATTATAATCTCAATTTAAATCTTAATTCAACAATCTTGGATAAACTCAGCTATAAGGTTTATCAATCTTAATTTTCGAATATTAAAAAATAGAAAAAAATAAAAATAACCGATAAATAGTTATTTCTTTTAGGAATGCAATCCGGTTCTGAACCGAACCGAACCAAACACAGACCAAACCGCAAATTCCAGCTGATTACCGAACCGCAAACCAAACCTGCGTCCATTCGAAATTGCTAATCCAAACCGATAACGACAAAGAAAAACGGCTCAGTTCGGTTCATTTCAATGACGAGTTTTTAGACATAAAGCATGAAATGATTTGTCATCTATTTAAAAACATGCAATAGCCCACTGACCTTGGAAGTGACGAATTGATCTGTGTGAGTATCCTTTTCTCTATTCTAATATACTGTCGTGCTTCTACACCTTAATCCAAGATTAGCCAGGAGATGATTTTCCTCAACGACATTTAATTATATCTACGTATTTTAAAGTGAAATCATTTTGGACGAAGACCGAATATAAAATTTTTATGATTTGAAAACTATTAAAATGTTTTTTAAGAATTCGACTTTGTTTCTATGCAAGAAGTAAAAATATTCGGAAATTCGGAAACGGAAATGATCTATCCAGATTCAGAAATTCAGACAATGTATAAATGATAAAGATTGAACCACTGAACCGAACCGAAACCACAGTTTAGTTTGCTCCGAAAACAATTTAGTGAACCGAACCGGTGGTATAAAAACTGCTTGAGCCACAGAACCGAAGGAATCCTTTTGTCCGAGTAGTTTGCATTCCTGATTTTTATACCCTGCATCAGAGGTACACAGAGTATATTAAGTTTGTTCAAAAGTGTGTAACAGGTAGAAGGAAGCATCTCCGACCCTATAAAGTATATGTATTGATCAGCATCAACAGCCGAGTCGATCTAGCCAAGTCCATCTGTCCGTCCGTCTATTTATCTGTCTGTCCGTCTGTCCGTATGAACAAACAGATCTCAGAGATGGTAAGAGATAGAGGTTTGATATGAATGGGACATATGCTTCTTATACTTACAGGCAGATCAAGTTTATTTTCAATTTTTGCCACGCCCCCTCCCGCCCCGCAAATTGTAAAAAAACGTCATATCTCCCACAGTTTTAAAGATTGAAGAAGGTTCGTTCCTTCTAGACATATTTAGTAATCAGGATTATTTATCGATCCGCCAAAGGAATGGTAAAGATCGGATGAACGGATTTCGAGTTATAAGGAAAACAAACAATTATGGGCAGCACCGGTCGCAACGGTGATGGGCAGCACTTCACAGGTACAAAGCATGTTATAGTCGGGGTTGACCGACTTTCTTTCAAGAATTTCACAAGAAAGTCGATCAAGCCCGACTCTGTTCTGTGACAATATCCCATCTTTGGACAATATCCCAAAGTTGATTTTTTTTTTGAGGTCCGGGGATTGACTTGGCCACTCAAGAACATCACATTTTCCTCTCGGAACCAATCCTTCACTACTCGAGAGGCGTGCTTCGGGTCATTACCCTGCTGGAACTTCCATAAAAGTGGCATATTATCCTCGGCATGGTAGCATCACCGTCTCCAATAGATCTTTGTATACGAATCTGTCCATTATTCCGTCAATACGATGGATCGGACCAACACCAATACCATGAAAAGCAGCACCATACCATTAGGCTACCAACTCCATGTTTCACAGTTTTATATGTGTAATTGGGATCAAATTCTTTTGCCTTTCGGACGACGAATATTACTTTTGGCTTCATTTCCAAATAAATTTATTTTGGTTTCGTCACTCCAGAGGATATTACGCCATTTTTTCTCACCCTCCGGCCCGCACCAGGTTCTACGATCTAATGCAAATTTGTTCCTCATCTGTAAATTTGCCGAACGAAGCAAAGGAACCCTGCGTGCAATCGTACCTGGTAGGTTTGCTATTGCCAATCGTCGCCGAACGGTCCATGATGACACAATATGCCCAACTTCATTGGTAATCGACCTGGAAGACTTGAACGGGTCGCGTTTAACCAACTGAGCCATGCGATCGTCGGTCTTAGATGATGATTTTCTAGGTGCCCCCGAGTTTCACCTATTTTTTCCGGTTTTAAGGCATTGTTTACGAAGTGCACTGACGCCCACGGCCCATCTAATACAATTTTAATGGTTATTAAGTCCCCATTTAGTTATATTTTCCTAATACTTTACCTTCTGCAGCCAAATAATTGTATATATAAAATACAGGTTAATGTTTTGCTTCATACACCTATTTTATTGACCAGCCGAGTTTGCGGTCTAACCAATAAAACAATCCACAATTTTTCCAAGAAAGCTAATTAATTCCGGGAATTCACCCAATTCGTACCGAAACAGTGTGACCAAATTAAAAAAGTATAGCTTCCTTATTAAATAATATGTTTATATCGATTTTAATCGAAATTTAAAAAAAAAGAAACTTCACACCTATTATATTGTCCATGAGTTTATATGATTAGCTGTAAACTTGAATAAATCCGACTCTTTTGTCAAAATCGTGGACCCTTTTTCTAACTTCAAGGACTCGCAACAGATCACGACTTCGACTGACTACCGGTCGGCTGCGAGAGACATTACGGGGAGAGAGGGGCAGAAAAAGTACTGCAAGCTAACTTTGGCTGATGCAATAATTTTCTTTGTTGCTTAAGCCAGAAGGGCACTTCCTCTAGTCCTTACCTCCCCAATCCCACATATATATCCTTTAGAGCAGGGATGTTCAAGAAGAGCGAGGCCAAAAAGTAAGAGTGTTTTGGTGTGCGAAATTAAAGCGACACAGCCCAGCTGTGAACTGCCCTCATCGGCGGCTGGGCAGCGAATGAAGGCAAAGAGAGCTCTGCTTACGCTCATATGCCCGACTTCGGCATGCGCTCGGCTCAAGTGCGTGTAAGGGCAATGGGTGAACATCGCTGCTTTAGAGGGTCGGAAATGTTTCCTTCTCCCTGTTACAAGCATTTGCACAACTTCATGATCTCCTCTTTCCCATATTTAATGGAACAGGGTATTAAAACAAAAGGCACTATTTGGAATGCAACAAAGGCTTCAGCTTAGGCAATGCCATTGTTTCTTTCATACTGAGAATTTGAAGTAACGCTGGAGGCTTTAGGCTGCTGCAACTGTATCATTGTTTAACCACAGCCAGAGTCATCACTATAATGGGCTGTGGAGGCTGTGGAGTTTGCCGTTCGAATGGGGAAATGGCATACCAACTTCTCCCAGAATACCGATGGATTCTCCGACACAGGTGGGGCATCTGCCGGTCTACATTAAATGCATTTTTTAAATTATTTGCCTAACTCTCGAAGGTACCTTTGAGCCTTTTGAAACATGTTTAAATATAAGTCTTAAGAATAAGTTTGTTCATCCAACCTTATTTACTAATTAAGAGTCGTCGGTTCTTTGCCAACTATAGCATAAGTCAGAGTATTCTTTTGGAAGTATGATCAAAAATTTCGGAGGATAAAACATTGCTGGTTCATCTTACTGTTTTCATTACGTTAAATAAACCCCATAAACTAACGAATCAAGGGGCGCTATGACCTTTATTTTTCTATACCAAAAAACGTACAGTCGTAATGTTCACTCGAATGGACATTCATCTCTTATGAGAAAATGCATAAAACAATTCTTAACTTCAAAAACATTCCTTGAATGTACCAATAATGTCATTTCCGATAGCGTCAAAAGAAAACTGTAACTTTATATTACATTTCTTAAAATGTTTGAAGTCATGGCTGCAAGTTCTACTTAACTTAAATATTTTAGAGATTTATCTTAAAAGTTTGATAACAAATCGATGGTCTGCGCAAACTTCTTTTAGAGCATTTCCGCGTCGTCGTCTTTCCTCGACTATTACATCCCATTCAATTGGTCTGTCTTGGATTTATTTGGCTTCTACTTTTAATGCTGAGTTGATGAAATCCATGACACTTGCAATTTATTCTCCTTTACCCGCCTTCAACCCCTTTCCAGTTTCCACACTCTCGCTTCTTGTGTCGGTGCTTGGAAGTGGATTAAAATGTTGTTCAGCAGCTGAGCTGGCAATTTGCAGTGCCTTCAGCTAAGCAACAGCAGCAGCAGCAACAACAACAACAACTAACAACAAGCATCGCGTTGACAGCTGTCAACATGTCGTATGATTAATGTTGGCCAAATGCGGTTGCATTTTTGCGCGTTTCACGTTTTAAATGAAATGATAAATTGGTTGGGCAAACTCATTTTGCTGAAGCCTCTCGCCATGTTGACCAATTTGCAGCTTAATCAACCAGACCAGGCCAAGAAAGTCCCTCAATTAAATTGCCTTTCACTGGGAATTGTAATGAAAAGGAAACACATTGCCGGCGTTGGAGCAGTTGTTGGTGTGGCACGCCTTCTCGCACCTTATTTGACATGACCCGAGGTGCCGTTGCTGCCCCTTTGTGTCAGCCTGTCTGGAATGAAGTGCCATGTCCATATCCGTTTTGTTTCGCCTTTTGATTGATGGAAACTGCAGTTGGGGCATTTTTGCAGAGAAGGCAAGGCGATGACAGGTGTGCAAAATAGGCGATAAATAGAAAAAGGAGCTATGCAAAAGAGTGAGTAATGAAGTTATGGTTTGTGTTATAAATGCCCAGCTCAATTCTTCACTAAAAGAAGATCAATTTAAGAAGCCTTTACAATCGATGGTTTGGTTCCTGTATATTTATTAAGTATTCTGTTAATATAGTTTCAATATTTCTTTCTATTTCATAAAATTTCTTACAACATTTCCCTATTATTACCTTATCAACTGTTAGCTAAAATTGATTTTTCCATCATCCTACCCTCCGCCTTCAAAAAAGCGCACACAAAACATTCCTCAGAGTTAATCTTCGTGCATTTTCAACAACTTCATTTTGTGGTTTTGTCGCCATTCCAAATGGCATTTGTAGTATACTCTACGCCGCTATCGTCCCTTCAACCCAAAAACCGAGTTATGCATGTACTTCAACTTTGCATATTCTCGGCTTGTGGCTAAAAGGGCAATAAAAACTATTTACAGTTCAATTTGCTATAATATTTGCAGCTCAAAACCACAAACGACAAATATGTATGAACCACCAACCCAACCAAACAACCGCAGACAGACCCGCACCCTGCCCCTGCCTCTTGACAATAGAACGTACGCAAATAGCTTCAACTTTTTAGAATGCGTTGGCGCATTCGGAAAGGAATCAAAGTTTACACACACACACAAACACACATTCAGGCAACTAGTCAGGGTATCTGAAAATCTACAGACAATAATCCAGTGTACTAGCTTGGCAGCACAAAAAAGGGTTATTTCCATTCCGGCCACTCGACACTTTCCAGAGTAACAACTGGCAAAGTTATGCAACCAATTTACATACAAAAACAACTCAATAAACGTGCGAAATGCTAACGATTTGTAAAAGTTGAATCCTTCTCCCACCCAGCTACTGCCCAGGCAATTTAGCAAAGTATTTCCTACTGGCTTGTTGGAAAAGTTGCCCACTTTTTGCTACACTTACACGAGACGAGGGCCCCGTCGTAAACTGTGGGCTTATTTTCATGGCCCAGCCGTGGAAGCGGAAATTGTGCATGAAAGCTACCCGCCCGCAACTCCTCGCCATCAAACCACATGGCAAACGAGAACCTAACTCGATTATTATAATATGCAACTATATAATCCAATGAGAAAGTTTACTAATAAGCTGCTAGTTGAGTGCCGCCACTTGCCGGTCTCTGGAGGATTTGTGGATGAAGTGTTGGGGAGAATGGAGCTTGGCGTTGGGATTTCCTACTACGTTCATTCATATATTCAAATCAGTTTTGGTTTATCAAAAACTTTGTAAAAAGTAAGAACGTTCCCCACGGTACAGTACGAAAACATTTGATTCAATTAGAAAATTTAAGTTTTACAGATGTTTTAAGTCCCGAAATAATTGATCCTAGAGCGTATCGGGATATTGTTAGCGTGGTGTAAGCCTCCAAATTTAGCAAGAAGGTGTTTCTAATAGATCTTTAGATGCGGACCGGTTTTTAAAACCGTTGCAATAGTGAATTGTGTTCATTGGTTTCATTTCTATGAAATACCAGCAAATGTTCACTAAATTGAAGATACTTTGATTCTTTTCCAACCGTTTCCAGACCGGCTTCCCACTAACGTTCTTGAATAGATTAGATAATACTCTTTCAGATCTTACATTTAAGTCTAAGTAATTCATAGCCAATCCAATTTTATCAGATGGTTGAAGCTCTTAGTGCTTTAAGTCTTGATCTTAGAAAAAAAAACGGTTGTAAAAAATATTTGGAAGTAAATTATGTGCTAAAGAAAAAACTTTTTTTTCCGTCCGAGGGAGGATTGAGTCCACGATATCACGCACAGCAGGCACACACACTACCCATTGTACCACAACAGAATTTGAGTGTCTCTTCCTGCTGTTAGCCGATTTGCCGAGCAACAAACTTTTCCGAATCCTCATGTTCATTTTAACTTCTAAGTTCCAGTTAAGAGATTAAAAAAAGTATTCAAAATATTTGGCATAACACAGCCTAAAGGGCCGAGCTAAAGGGCCTAAAGGGCCGAGCTACTGAAACTCAGATTATTGAAAGCTACAAATTAGTTTGGAGCTTAACTAATCAGAATATTTGAAAAATGGGTCTTACGGCTGTGATCGACAATGTAAGCAGAGAAGTGGCCACTGCACACTGGGACAGAAAGGAAAACTGACAGTCAGAAATTCGAAAAATCATGGTTGTAATTCAGGAGCATTGAGTGGCTTAAACAGTGGCCAAGTAACTCCCGAGATCGGTAATGTACACCTTGGAAGGTTCCATGAACGGTGTCCGGCAGGAAAGGAACCCAAAGTCGAGCATTGTTCTGATACCTGTGCGGGGGCTAATTTTTGACAAAGTAGTTTTTGCAGATGCGTGTTATGTAACGACCATGTTTCTGAGGTACGAAAATGCATACTAGGTTAATTGAATTTTCATAAGATTATAAGTAAAAGGGTAAGGGAAGAAACGGACTAAACAAAAAACCCTTTTTTTATCTACTTTAGACCGGGGAAAATAAAGTACCGGATTGACATTCCTTATGACTTTGGACCTTTACCAAAGCCACTAATCACACTTCGTTGTCATAATATGTTAAATGCTGACCAAAAAAATTTATCTTTAATGTTCTTATTAATTTATGCTTATTCACATTGTATGGGAGCTACATTTAAATATTGAGCGATCTTAATGAAAATCGGCCAGAATGTAAGGCTTTACATAAGACCAGGGTGTATCAAAATTTTTTTTTTCAAATTTGACTAGTTTTAGGAGTACCCCCTTTGGATTAAGTTATTTACTTCATATGGGAGCTACATCTAAAAATTGACCGCTCTTAACCAAACTCGGCGAGAGTATTAGGCTTCACATAAAATAAGCGTGTACCAAAAACTGTCGAAATCTGACTTGTTTTAGGAGTAGCCTTTATGAAACTTTACTGTGTACGAAAACTTCCTCGCTTCTCTTTCTTTGGATACTTATCGATCTGCTGATCGGAAAAATATTGACAAAAATGAAATCGAAGCACCCAAAAGCATACGAAACGATACTCCATTTGATTATTTGTTGCATTTTACACCCTCACCCACAACTCGTCGGCCCCACCCACTCGATTGGAAAAATATTGCCAGAAATGAAATCAGAATTAATGGACTAGTTAATTGACCTTCAGAGTAGTTTTTAAGATGGTACCCTTTTCAAGTCCAGATCGTAGAAAAGAGCATACGTTAAGCCGGCCCTGCCCGACTTCGATATACCCGCTACTTTGGAAAATTAATGTTTAATAGCCTTCTTTTATGTTAATTAACAGTGCATTAACATTAATGTAAACAAATTTTAAACACGGCTCCGAAAGGTATACGTTTTTTATAACCATTTATATCCGCCATTTATTATCCGATCTTTATGAACTTTACGAAATTATATATATTGGGCTTTAGACCTGGAAAATCCACCACGTACCAGATATTCACACTGCGACAAATCCTGGAGAAGACCCAAGAGAGAAAAATCGACACTCACCACCTTTTTGTTGACTATAAAGCCGCCTTTGACATGCCGATAGAGTCAAAGTTCTTTCAAGCCCTGTCTACCTTTGGTATTCCTGCAAAGTACGTTTGACTTTGCATGATGAAGTTGAGAAGCTCACAAAGCTCCGTCAAAATAGGAAAAAAGCTCTCCAAGTTTTAGGCAGGGTGACACCTTATCGTGTGACTTCTTTAATGTGCTGATGGAATATATACTACGCCAGTGCGCAAATGCTAACAGAACGGGCACCATATTTACCAGAGATAACATGCTACTTGCAAATGCCGATGAAATTAATATTATCGGCTAAGACGAATCTGCGGTAAGACAGGCGTTCTCAGAGATAGAGAAGCAGTCAAAACTAATGGGCTTAGCGGTAAATGAGGATAAGACGAAGTAACTACTATCAACGCGCAGTGAGTCTACGCTTCGCCAATCTGTTGCAATGGGAGACTACAACTTCCAGGTTGTTAAGGAATTTGTCTACCTCGGAACGACGATAACCAGCGACAACAACACCAGTCTGGAAATTTGAAGAAGAATTACTCTTGCAAACCGATCTTACTACGGGCTCAGTAATGAGTTCAAGAGATGAGCCCTTTCTCAAAAATCATCAAGACCAATGAAGAAAAGAAGAAGATATATTGGGCACACACAAAGTTGTCCAAATACGAGCTCAATATCTCTTAATTTGTTAGAGATATTCGACATATTTTATTGCGGGGGTGGGAATTTGAAACAAACTTGATCTACTAGTCAACATTTCAAATTTGGTTGCTCAAGCTCTTCTAGTCTTGGAGATCTGGGCGTTCATTCAGACAAACGGACTGACGTAAAGGCTATATCTGTTGATGCTGATCAAGAACATATTTAATTAAAGGGGTCGGACCCTATAAAGTATATATATTCTTCATCAGCGTCAACAGCCTATGTATAGGACATAAACTACTTATACTTGCAGGCAGATCAAGTTTATTTTCAATTTTTTCCACGCCCCCGCAACTTAGAAAAACCTTCATATCTCCGTTAGTTTTATAGATAAAATGTTCGAACTTTCTGGACATATTTTTAAATCAAGATTATTTATCGGTCCGCCAAATGAATGGTAAAGATCGGATGAACGATAGTCGAGTTATAAGGAAAACCAACAATTACGGGCAGCTCCGGCCGCATCGGTGATGGGCAGCACTTCGCAGGTACACAGTATACTATAGTCGGGCTTGACCGACTTTTTTTCCTGTTTACCTTAACTGAGTGGTAATGTAAGTTTGTGTCGTACTCAAACCAAGTACTTGTTTTAAGAATCTGTCTATTGTTTTAGTAACATTTAAAGGTCGTTTTTGCATTAAAGAATGATTCATACTTAATTTAAGTACACTCAAGAATGAAACTTACCTGAAATATAACTATACTCTTCTATGAGTGTAGGCGTCCCCTACGTGAACTGTCTAATTGTCACTAATCACACACACACACACGACTTTCACTACTCTCCTCTAGGTGGCATGAAAAATGACTCAAATGTCGAGTTGTCCACCAAAAAACAACGCCAACGCCAGTCAGTTAAGCGAGCTAACGGTATTTAATGACACATAAAGTCGTCAATCACTCAGCAAAATCTCAACATGTCGCCCCTACCCCAACTCCAACCAAGCCAACCCATACCCATAGCCCAGGCCAGAGTGGAGTCTCACTTCTCCCATCGAAGAACCGAACCAAAGCGGAGAGACAACAAGAAAACGAAAACGCTCCCGGTAGCTACACAATTTGACAGCTGCCTGACAGTTGAAATTAATTGATTTATATGCCACAAAGCTGCAGTTTAGCTTAGGGAGTGGCGGCGCTTTCCCCAAAAAAAAAGGTAAACCGAAAAAGAAAACTGATACCGATACGCACTTTCAATTAACCAAATGGCCCAACAATCTCTGTTTACCATCTTGTCACATGTTGGTTCAAGTGGGACGTTTAAGACTCCTCCAGACACCTGCGAGCGACGATCTTTGTCTAAGTGCCGTTTTATGGACAGTGTAATAACTTTGTCGATATATTTAATTAGATGATGAATTGCCTCTGGCCGTGGGGGTAAATTCTCGAGTGCGTCTACGCTTATAAATCAACCAGCTGTCATAGTCAATTGACCCGACCAGGGCCGCTGTCGCGCCACTTGACTGATGGTGTCTTTTGGCTCATCGAAATCATCTTCAATGCACGATCGATCGATCGTTTCAGGGACAACAACGTGGCATTTCACTCGCCGCTACTTAAAAACGCGTCAAAACTAACAAGATTGATCGATTGGCATCCGCTGATCGTTGCGACGACTCTGTTTGTGATATTGGAAAATATCCCAAAAATGAAAACCACATGGCGATATGGATATTAGTGTGTGATGGATGAGATGTTAATGAGTGTAACGCACTGACCGATTATAGACGTCATCAAATGTACAAATATCATTTATTATGATTCATAGAAGCCATTAAAAGGTAACCATTTTTCCTATTTCGGAAAAATTTCCTCTTTTGGGAACCATCTTTATTTTCTGCTTTACCCATGCTTCAGTTCTTAAGAATTCCACTTCCTCATACAACAACAACACAATGTAATTGAAATTTTTCTTTGCCACATCTAACATTCCCCATGAATCACTCCAACCCACCACATTTCCTCACTTGGTTGATCTTCATGCAACATTTTAATTATGGTTTTTAATTTCACGCCCCATATGCTCCACTGTCAGGTGATTTCCACGGAAATATATTGTACAACAAGCCACCGCCTTTTGGGAATAGAGCCAGGAAAATATTCTCTCTGTTGTCTATTTCAAAAACGAAATTAAGTGTTAATCTCATTTGATTTGTCATTTTCACATGACGTGATTTCTTGGCCTTCCTTTTTCAATGAAAATTCTCTGGCGTTGTGATGTATGGCAAACAAATGTTTTCCTGACACATTTATTTGTTTAATGAGACGTTGAATAATTAGTTGTATATAGCACGAAAAGAAAAGCGAAATGACTGAAATGGTTGTATATCCACACTCGAGTGTGCGCACCCATAAAGGCACTCACAAACACACATCAGTTGGCCCAACAATTTATAAATTATGATTGACGACTTTGTGCAGAATTGTGTGACCCGTAATACCCCACATAGTAGTTAGGCCTCATCCTTGCATCCCCGCTCTCTCCCCCGCCATATGAGACTCGTCTGACATTTTTCTGTATTTTGCTTTTGCTCTGGCCTCGGTCATTATGGCTGACAGCGCGCCTTCAAAATGATGAGTTTAGATTGATGGCCGCACATCAGTCAACGAGAAGGCAGTGATGAAAAAAATCATAAAGAAAATTATGTTTTGTTTATGGAAAAGTTGGTATACACTTTCAAATGCAATAGATATGTATTACTCCAGAAATCATCTGGTTCCATTTTTTGTTTGATGCTCTGGATATTGCCGGTGTTTGGTTCTGTTTAAAAAAATACTTTAAAAAAAAAATGGAACAATTACCTTTTTGTTGAACCACAAAATCCGAAACAATCTACTATTCCACAGGCTAAACAATTTGGTCATATTAAAAATTCTTTATTCTTAGAACCTCGATTACAATATTCAAGGAACGATTGGAATAATGAACTTATGGAACAGATCGGTCATATATTTATTGAATTTGCTTTCAATATCACTTTCATAAAATAGCTATCTAAAACAGCGGTTGCCACCAAAAATTCTTGTGCAAATAGGTTAATTTTGGTTCGAACCCGCGAATCGGAGCTGCGCACAAATACATTTTGAATTTTAGATGGTTGTAAGCCGGCTCGAGGTCAGGTGTTAAGAAAAACAATGGTTTTATTTTGTTTTTTCCGATATATTTCGGTTGCTTTTCGGCAACCGTCTTCAGGGCAAAAATTGTTACACGTCTGCGCTCTGTGGCGAGGAGTCTTAAACCGGCTTACAACCATCTACAATTAGAAAGGTCGTCAACACAAAATTGCATTTTGAATTTTTTTAAAATCCTTGAAGCTGTTATATTATTAATTCAACTCCTTTTAACTCTTAAAAAAAGTTCAAATAATTCTTTGTTAAAGTCTAATAAGTTCTAAAGTCAACCTAAATACATTCTTGAAACAAAATAAGAGCACATCTTTCAAGAACAAAATGTTCTTGGCTTAAACTGATAAATTATTAAATCTCTTCCCACAATAGGAGCTTCACTCAGGAAAATAATGACATTTAATTGTACTATGGCCTTTCCATATTTAAATTAATTAAGAAGCACTTTGAGTTGACTAAAAATATATTTAGACGGCGAGTTTCAGTTACCCTTTTTATATTCCCAAGGCAGGGGTTTCCAACTTGAGAATTACTAGCGGTCATATTTATGCAAAACTGGTTGAGACGGCATCCCAATCGTGTTCAAGTCCAATGGTCCTGAGTTCGAGTTGCCCACAGAGCACACTGGGCGAAACAGCCGATTTAGCGGAAAAAAAGCAAATTTTAAAAAATGAAAACCAGAAAATTTTTGATTTGCAATCGATTACCAACAGACTTATGAGCCTATCGATACTTTTCACTTATTTTTGTGGCTTTTTGTCGCTCAGCTGTGAGCTATCAAACATAACATATGTTGCAGCAGCTGAAGAAACCTATTTTCCCGCTTTTTCTAATGCGCATAGATTTGGCTTGCAAATAACCCAAGGTAATTTTCCCAGCTTTTATGTTTGGTTTTAATTAAGTTGAAGGTATGTATTTACGAGAAAAAGTGTTCCTTGACATGTGCGTGTCTGTTGTAATGGTAAATCGTGGTAGCATCTTGCAGTCGAATTTATCTCTATTCAACTACTGTTTTAAGACTTTCGTGGAGTGCAAGTTTTTTAATCCGGCAGTATTCGGTCTAATTCTTTTTGTTTTTGTTTATATGATACGTTGTCTTTGTGAAATGCTTATATTTGGCTGCAGCAACCTGCATCTGCTAACAACAGAATACATTTCAGGCACCTTGTCGGTTTGCAAACGCACTCTTTTTTTGGATTGGCTCGCCTAAAACGTCCCTGCACAGAAATTTTCGGCGTATGTTTTTGCAAACGTCATTGAAAAATCAAAATGTACTGATGAAAAGCTGCAAGAAATTGACATACTATTAAGGCATTTTAACAGCAAGTTGGTTGAAAAATGGAGGCAGTGCTAAACTTCTTTGTAAGTTCGATTTCCCTTGGTCCCTAATAAATTGAAATTTCGCCTTTGCCATCGATTTGCAGAACTGAAAATTATTCCCACACACAACTCTTTTGTTCACCAATCTGAAACTTTCATATCCTTTTTATAGGTTCCTTTGTATTTCAATAGTTTTTTACATAATTAAAATTTAAATCAGATTTGCAGCAATTGGCAAAAGAAATTCATGTTTTCGAGGTTCTTGGAATTAGACATGAACATATGTGCCAGTTAGCAGTAAAAGCAATCATCATTTTCATTACCATTTGGTTAGATAAACACTATAAAATATTCATCACAATTTCTAGTGAAACAATTTTCTGTTTGACAGTAATTCACTCACGAAAGACGCACGGTTCACTGATCAAGGTTATTCACGCACGAATCTCTATGTGCACCATCACAAGCTCAAATTCACATCACCTCTAGTCAAAAGTCCACCATCACTCTATAAGAAAAGTGTTAAGACTAGTACCGAAATCCAATAACAGACTGGAAATAATTCGCATTTCCCGCTATGCACTTTTTGGAGCTTGCCTTGTAAGAATTTTTTGTACTCAATCGAAGACATTTTGAGATTGAATTAAAAACGCGCGCTTTTCTTACACGTTTCGGCATACTGTAATTACAAAAGATATAGATACAGGAACGTTTGCTCTCGCCTTAAAAACTATAGGTAATTTTTCACTTTATTTTAAATTTTAAATTGGAAGTGTGCAAAAGTGTCTGTCTGTCCGTCCGTCTGTCTGGCTGTCCGTCTGTCCGTATGAACAAACAGATCTCAGAGATGGTAAGAGATAGAGGTTTGACATGTATGGAACATTTGTTTCTTATTATTGCAGGCAGATCAAGTTTATTTTCAATTTTGGCCACGCCCCCTCCCGCCCCCGCAATATCGAAAAATCGTCATTTTTCCACAGTTTTATAGATAGAAGGCTCAAATCTTCTGGACATATTCAGTATTCGAGTTTCTTTATCGATCCGCTGAAGGAATTTTAATGATCGGATGAACGATATTCGAGTTATAAGGAAAACCAACAATTACAGGCAGCACCGGTCGCAACGGTGATGGGCAGCACTTCACAGGTACAGAGTATGCTATAGTTGGGCTGAACCGAGTTTCTATCTTGTTTTCTAATTGTATAAAAGAGTCTTAAAAGGAAAGAAGAAATTTAGGAAAAGAATGAAGAAATGTTATAACAAGAAAATGGAAAGAAGTTTAGAACAAGGATTTTTAAATGAAAGTAGCGAAAAAATAATAAATAATTAAGAGAAGAAAAGAAAATGATTTAAATGAACCAATGACTTTCTTAGAATGATTTGGAGGCAGTACAGAACAAACGAGCTAAAGTCGGTTACTCAGGGGCGTTTATTTTGTATAGAGTCCCCTATGTTAGTTAACAGAGCATTAATATTAATGCGAACATTTCAACATTATGTAAGAAAACAGAGCATGCGGCGCCAAAATGTAGGCAACATTTTATAACTTTATTAACTCTGCCATTTATTATCCGATATTTATAAAAATTTCAGAGATTGTAGATATTGGTCACATACACAACACTGAAAAATATTTTTTATCGTGGGACAGTAGGGGGAGTGGCCAAAACTTTAAATAAACTTGATCTGCGTAGGGACAATAGGAGTCTACATACAAAATTTGGTCGATCTAGGTTTTCTAGTCTCCGAGATCTACGTGTTCATACAGACAGACGGACTGACGACTCGGCTGCTGATGCTGATCAAGAATATATATATATTTTATGTGGTCGGAGATGTTTCCTTCTGTCTGTTACATACATTTGCACGACTTTAGTATACCCTTTTTAATCTACGGATAACGGGTATAAAAAGAATTGGCAAAATAAAGCCGATAGAAAAATATTGGTGAATGAAATATGGTTCTACAAATTCCTGAAAGAATTTCGATATGAGCATTTTGATTCATCTGTCAGCTTGACGAATGTAACTTATTATTGTTCCATATTTTATTTTTCTATAGAATGCCATCGGGCGCTATTTTACTTTTATGTGTGAGGGCATTAATATGAATTTGGTCAAAAATATAATGAATTGTTAATAGGTGTAAGGAAAATAGGAAAAAGTTTACGATTGAATTAGTTTTCCAGCATTTCGGCTGAGTTCTGAATCAGTACTTAGTTTTGGTTCCAAAATAAACAACGGAAAACATTATTTCAAAAAAGAACCCGACTCTAATATACTCTTTACCTGCCAAAGTAATGTTTATGACTGATCATTTTTAAATATGGCGCCAGGGGCACTTTTTGAAGTGCTGTCCGTGGGCGAGTTGTTTGATTTTTTGAATAACTCGATATATAATGCTGCTTTCTACCATCTACCTACAAAATTCCGGTAGGATTAGGAAAATGAAGGCGAACAAATGCAAGAGTTCATTATCAGTTTGGAAAGAAGGAACGAACCATAAAATATACTTTTAATTCTCATTATTAGCATAATTATTAAGAAACAATTTTCCCCTTCTTGAGTCTTACAAATGCCATTGCAATTCGCAAGTACCCACTTCTTCACAATCCATTTCCCCAGAGTATTCCAATCAAATAAGCAGTTTCGTTCGTGAGCGCCTCTTCTGACTGTTGACATGTCACTAATTTCAAGATCTCTAAGCTCTTTTTGTTTCGTACAAATTTTGATTTTTGCCATGGGCTGCCTGTTTCTAGTCTAGACGATGATTGATGTGTTTTCGGGCATATGAAAAACCCTTTTTGCTGCGGCGGTTTCTCAAAACATATTTCATGTGATGAATGTCATTTTGGGCAGAAAAATATTAATCATTCATTGGGGAATGGGCTTTGCAGCTTGGGTTTCAGCCGAACCGTGTGATAAATTAAGTTCCAAATGATTGAGAAATGTCTGTCGAGTAATTAGTTGAAGGAAAACGCAAGAGAGCGAAATTAAATATGATAAAAGACCCACACAGTCTGTTGGCATAATTAAGTATGACATGCAAAAGTATGAATTATCACTGAAATGTCAAAATGTCACAGCAGCTGGCTGGAGATGCAGAGCTGGAGATGGAGCTGGAGCCGGCGGAAGGCATAAATAAGAGACAAGAGCAAACGAACGCCGCGTGTGGGATTAACTGACTTGAAAATTTATGATATGAAAAATTACTTTTGCTCAACGGGGAGACAGAGAGAGCGGGAGCGAGGGGAAGATACACATTGCCGTAGTGATAATTTTGTATACGATTTTCTTAGTCGAACAAATTTTCTAAAGTCTGTGTTGAAAAATTAATGTGCACAACTGTCATTGCAATGACAGGGCGTGAGGCTGTTTGCTGTTGTGAAAGCTTATGATAAATGATTTTGAAATGTGACAAAATGCTTACGAGTGGGATTAACCAGACGACGAAACGACGAGTGCCTGGGCCCAAGGATTGTTTGTTTTTCGGTTTTGTTCTGTGAAAGAGTTGCTTGCCGCCTGGGAAGGGCAATAAAGTTTGTTATATGCCATCAAAGTCGTTGAGGGATTATAATGATTTGCTCAAATGAAGTTGTTTGTGGAGTGTGAAACTCACATACCCTCGTTCAACATGTACAAATCTCATAATTAATGTTTTATTAAGTGTTTAAATAATTATGGTAGAGATTTGGAGATTTTATATATTTATTAGATTGAGCAGCTTTATGATAATATTTCTTTATGTGAATTCAAATGTAAAGGCCCGGTGTGGCCTCAGGTAAAATTCACTGAGGAAGAAATCAATCTAGAACCAAGTTTATAGTCTCGAAAAATTAACCAATCGGTTTCATTTAACTATACACAAAATCTTATAAAAATTTGTATTTTTAACTTTCCGATTTCTGAGGGTGAACTTAGGAGCTTGGGTATTGAGTCGATCACACGCGTGCAGCTAACATCTCAGTACGCAAAAAAAAACACTGTGGTGTAGAAGGTAAGATCGTTGCCTTAGAATGGCGATGTCGTGGGCTCAAGACCCCTTCTAGGCATAGATTTTATATTTTTGTTTTATTTTTATATGAAACATTTTAACATTAAAGATTACAAGAATTGACATAATGGGAGGAATGAAATGACAACATGTGGTATAGGTATTTATACCCATTTCTTCATTCTGCCTGTTACATAAACTTGCACGACTTTAGTGTACTAATTTTACTCTACGATTATCGGGAATAAATATAAGCACTAAAGATTTAACAAGCTTTACCGAATCTTAGACTTTCCAATGGGTTCGAACCTCTGGACCGAAACCTCTGCAGAATTTTGGTGCCTTGGAGTCTTGGTTTAAAAAAGAAAAAGAAAATAGTCAGTAGTGGAACTGACGAATCAACTATGTATAATGGATATTTAAGAAATATCTATATAACATTTTATGAAATTATATATTCTCCATTTTGATCCAATACCTTTTGCCATCGTTCGGACAAGAGATTGATTCCACGCTCATAAAATGTTTGATCCTTGCAGGCAAAAAACTGGTCCAAGTTGTTTTTGACGTTCTGATTTGCGGTGAAGGTTCTCCCATCCAAAAAATTTGGCAGAGACCGAAACAAGTAATAGTCCGAAGGTGCCAAATCTGGAGAATATGGTGGGTGTGGTAGCGCATCCCATTCAAGCTGCAATAGCTTTTGGCGAGTCATCAAACTTGTATGAAGTCACAAATTCGTTCTGTAAGAACATGAGGAACCCATATGTCAAGCTTCGAAATTAATCCTAGACGTTTCAAGTGCTTGCAAACAGACGCGTTAGACAAATTTAATTTTTCAGCAATCTCGAGTTGTTGTAATTAGACGATTTGCATCGACTTTATTTTATTCGCATCGGCTTCAAGAGACTTTCCAGGACGTGGTGCATCCTCAAGATCAAAATTACCGGATCGAAATTTTGCAAACCAATTTTGGGATTGGCGTTCGATCAACACATCTTCTCCGTAAACATTACATAATTTTCGCCTTGCTTGACCTGCATTTTTACCCTTTTGATAGTAAGACAGTAAAATATGCCGAAAATGCAGTTTTCGATCTTCCATCTTTAATCGGGCACCAAACAAAAACTATTCCAATAAATTTAACAAAATTTTTTATAAATAAGCCTTACTAAATTTACTTAATTTGGTGGCTCTAGCTCTTCTAGTCTCCGAGATCTAGGCATTCATACAGACAGTCGTACGGACGGTCAGACGAACAGACGGACATGGCTATATCGACTCGGCTGTTAATGCTGATCAAGAATATATATACTTTATGGGGTCGGAGATGCTTCCTTCTGCCTGTTACATACATTTGCACGACTTTAGTATACCCGCTTTACTCTACGAGTAACGGGTATAATTACTAAGTAAACGACCCAATATATTCTTGATCAGCATCAACAGCCGAGTTGATATAGTCGTGAAGTCGGTCCGTCTGTCTGTATGAACACCTGGATCTCGGAGACTAGTAGACTAGTACAGCTGGTGCAAGAATTGAAGCCGAACGACCTACCGCAACGTAGAATTTTTGGCTCTTGGAAAGTTGACCGAAGATCCACTTTTTTACCGAAAAATTGTGTTCAGCGACGAAGCTCATTTTTGGCTCAATGGGTACGTAAATAAGCAGAATTGTCGATTTTGGAGTGAATATCAGCATTGCAAGAGCTACCAATGCATCAAGAAGGCAAGGGCAAGGACCGGTCAATTGGCCGCCTAGATCGTGCGACTTAACGCCTTTAGACTATTTTTTGTGGGGCTATGTTAAAGCTCATGTCTATACAGACAAGCCCTCTTCAATTGACGCATTGGAAAACAACATTGAAGAATTTATTCGTGAGATACCGGCCGAAACGTTGGAAAGAGTATGCCAAAATTGGACTAAGCGGATGGACCATTTGAGGCGCAGTCACGGTCAACATTTGCATGAAAAATCTGGTCAAGCATTAAATTATATGGAGCCGTACGATATCGATTCAAATAAAAATTTCATGCATTTTTCTGAATTTTATGTGTTTTTTTTTTAAAACTTTCCTGTAGCTCTTAAAAAATCACCCTTTAGAACTAGTCCATCAGTATGGAAAGCACATATTGGGCAAGTTTTATGTTCTTCACTGTACGTTTAATGCCCATGGGCTTAATGTCCGGACATAAGGCCCAGAAAATTTCTGAGTTATATTTTCATATGGGCCTTATGTCTGTGGGCGTTTTGTCATGTCACCGATTTGGGTGTCTCTCAGTAGAACAGTCTTTTGAATTGACGGCGCAGCAGGCCACTCATCTGTTTCACTCTGTGTTTTATAATTGTGAAATTTTGGGAAATTGCTCAAATAACAAAAAACATTTTCGTTTTTCATCAGTCGTTTCGATTTGGCCTATCTGTGTGTTTGTGTTACAGTAAACAGTGCCAGCAACACGTGGGGATGGCTATTTGGGCCGTCGAAGGAATGCCGCAACGCGCATGCGAAATGTTATGGCAGCAAGAACAGATCAACAATGACATGAAATTACGCGTGTCATAATATCGCAACTGCGTTCTTCTCAATCACAAATGGCACGAGCTTTCCGAAGTCAACAACAACCATTGGAATAGATACAAGCGCCGGACAGATGTTAACACAATTATGTACATCGAGCATTTACATTTGCTTCGTCCCTTCGTCTCGCATTCGAGTATGAGCCAGATATCGAATAATCCGCTCATCCGAAATTCCTGATTGGTGCTTTAAACAAAGAATGTCCCAATTGTCATATGTTCAAATTCAAAAATTAGTCAGCCGGGATGTGTAGCGCATCAGGAAAAGTGCAACTACCGGAGGTTGAGACGCCACCAGAACCATTCTTGCTCATCGGTACGGATCCAGATTTAAACATGTTTCTGAAGTTCATTCGTAGATTTTATTCATGCTTTCAAATGACATCGTTCGGAGCAACAGAAAATAATGCACAATACAGCGGCAAATGGTCAGCAATTTAGTACCAACATATTGACTAGAGTTAATTTATATGGCAGAACAACGTTTGCTTGGTCAGCTAGTTAGTTATTTATAAATTCTGAAATGAGATATTGTCAAACTTGATCGAGCTTCAGTGCAAAGTCGCTGCAATCCCAATAACATACCCGTAGGCTCATTGTGACGTTAGGACGCATTCGAAATGTTCGCCAACATAACAACAATCAAACTTTCCGTAACACAGAAATCAAGGGGCACAGCACTTGTGTTTTGAACCGTTGGTAACGCTCTCAAGTCCTGTTCTTTCTTTTATGACTCCTTAAGCTAAAATCTCATGGCGCTTGTCTTTTGACGACAGTTTCCAGGTTCAAACTTTGAGTCCATTTTCCTCAAAATCTCGACGTGATGGACAGTTTTGAAAGCCAGATTCGAGTTCAGCGATGAAAATCCTATAAGAATATTTTTTTCTGCTCTTTGAATCAGAAAAATTTTTAATTTTTGTCGACCTGTGTAATTGATTAAAAATACTTTGGAAAACATAACAATAGTAACTCTTTGAGCATTAAGTTCTCTTCTAGATACAATCTACAACAGTAGTTACAGCAGTTGTCAGGGGATAATCTATGACTGTTTGTTGCTGTTTATCGTGTTTACTTTAGAGCCACCCCAAAACTGAAGTGCTACCGCTTATCAAAATATTTGTTGAATCGATGATTGTGGCATACTCTCTCCCTATTTCTGATCGATGAGCTAACATAAAACTGTCCAGGTGTAATACCAGTAGGCGCCAGGAGGGTGAAAGAGTTCCCAACTCCAATGATAAGTCCCGTAAATCAAGTGATATGCAATTGAATGCACTCCATCAATCAAGCGAAAACGATCTTCCTCCTTTATGTTGCTTTTTCGCTTTTGTTGTGCCTTTCAAGCAATAATTCGCCGCTTATCGTAAACTCAATTTATTATACAAAATGGCTGATGTGGAAGTGGGATTCCAGCTGAAGGCATAATTAATATTTAAAAGCTGCTCTCGGTTTGCCCGTACTGCAGTCCTCTTCATCAGCGATTCCAATCAGATAACATTAGCACGTCACATCACACAGCGTGCAAAAATTATTATTCATTGAATTTGTGATAAATGTGACAGGTCCTGGGGCCCGGAGGCCCAAGCACAGGCACTCCGAGGGGTCCGCATCGAAGCTGTCAAAAATTTGTTGCAAAAGATATTATCAGGGCGAGAGAGGAGGATGACGGAGCTCGAGCTGTGCTGGCTCATCAATAATGAGGCGACGAGGATGTGGCTCTACATGATGATGACCATGATCGATGATTGGCCTTTTTTGCTGTTGGGCGCTCTTTCTCTCCTTGACCACACCCATTGACGGACATGTGCAATGTGCAATTATTTGTGAAGAATCACAACAACCACAATGGTCCGTTGATTGATGTGCTCAATAAATTGCACGACGAGCGCATCGTTATTTTGTTGCTGTTGCTGTCAGGCACTGAATGTGGCATGTGATAAGCCAGGTGACAAGCAAAAACAGCAACACTGAGAGATGCTTTCGACACAATGAGATCATTATAGCTATAGGCATGGCGAAAATGGTTCGAGCTACTCACTGGCATGGACTGACACGGGAGTAGAAGTCCAGATAGTGGACAAATATGGCAGAGGAAAGTAGGTAGAGGATAATTGCAGAATAATTTTAAATTGTATGGTTAATTGAGGAAGAGAAATTAAAGTTAAATTATTCCTTACTAAACTGAATCTGCACTCCATTGCACAGCCTTCAACTGACCACTCATGATCTCTCATCAATTGACTTTGGTGTTCCCTGATCAGTCCCTTCCATCCATCAATCAATCGCACACACGCCTTAAAAAATCGCTCGTTGTTCATCTAAATGATCTTCGCCCTCGTTCTCACAGATTTGTTCTCTCATTGAATTCGACATGCGGTGTCAGTGAATAACCCCTGGCTGGCTAATCAATTACTTACAAAGAGATGCCAACATGTCAGCCGGCAGACAGGCAACAAAACAGCCAACGCCAAAGAATGCAAAGCGAGCGCCAAATTACTTTCAACGCAGTAAATCAAATGACTGTTGGGAATTCGCAAAGAAATGGCAAAAATGTGGTATACACAAAGGACTGTTGACAGTTCTTAATTGCAAAGGAAGGAGTGCACTCCGCTGTCATTTTGGCAATTGAATTTTCTGCTATTTGCATGCAGACATCCGATAACCGTCGATATTTTGGGCCAAATTCCGCTGACAGCTGTCAGTGCGTAGGCTGAGCCGGAAACAAATTTGTAAAGTACTCTCATAAATGTGTGGCGAGGCTTTTATTAAAAACAAAACGCAAATAAAAACAAACTGAGAATCCACCAGAAGAAATATGATAGGGGCTCTTGCGGCTACGTACGTGTGGAGACACGCATGTGTCGCTGCCTGTCAAAGTGTCAACATAAGCAAAGTAACGGTAAAGGATTTGTCACTGCCAACAACACGAAAAAATCGCACAGCGAAACGGAAAACAAAAAATCAAAAGTGAAATCTGTCACAAGGAAAACAGCTAAAAACAAAAGCCACTTTTAGCGGTTGCCAAGTTTTTTTGTTGTTGTTGATCATCTGAAAATCGCTTTGAAAACATTTAATTTATCTGCAATTTGTTTATTTGTGGTTTAAAAAATTATCCTATCAATTTATGGCATTTGTCGGTTCGATGTCCAGACCCGAGTCATTGAGCTTGATTATTTTTAATTTGGAATGTCATAAATATAAAACATAAGTCCAAATTCATTTAAAACGATTAAACGATTTCCAAAACGGTCGTACTTGAGCATATTTATGGATGACCGACTGTAAAAGGCTTTCAAATGTGTCCACAAAAGCTGTGCTAAGAATTGCTAGAAGTATAATTATTTGACAATAACTAGGTTAGCTGTTGAATGGGTGCCGCACTTGTTTCCAGTCGATTACAAACGCAGCTGAGTGGTGTACTTTAACCGTGGTATAAATGAAATGTTCACACCTTTTGATTATCTCTACATATGTACATATTCTACAGAGGAATAAGGAGAGTTTTGCTAAATAACATAAACCTGTTCCTGAATCAATACAAAATTTTGATTTACAACCATTGCTCCCATTTTGCGATTTGAAGAGCACATTTGGTCGAAACCCGGTTTCAAATCGCATCACTTATGCGAAAGCGAAATTGGAGGACTGGCCTTTAACGAAAAAGCTAAATTACAGCTTTTGAAAAAAAGTAAGTAGTGTTTTTTCGAACACTTGCTTAGTATTTTGATTTGTTTAGTTAGGATTTCGCTTAATTTAATCAAATTTAAGCGTATGAACGGCCTGTACAGCTTATGATCTTGACAAGATAAGTGTCAAAGGCTAATGCTGGGTTTATACTGGGTCACAGAGTGTCACATTTTAGTGTCACAATGTCAAATTCGTATGGAGCTGTGACATTGTGACACTGAAATGTGACACTCTGTGACGCAGTATAAACCCAGCATTAGTTTTCACAGTTAGACGCATATGACATGATAATCTAGTAGCCCTGCTTTTTAATCATATTTTGACCAATTTATTGACAAGATATTAACCTTGAAAACTTAACAATATTCAGGCTAAGGCCTATCTCGACTATCATGTCTCATGCTTCGAATTGGAAGTATAAGCTCAGTTAAAATAATTTGCATTAAAAGCCAACAGAAACGTAAGCTTAAGTTAAAGTCGGCCCTCATACCCTCATAAGCCTCATACCTCATACTACTAATAAGTAGTGTGTCCTGAACATTTTTTTAAGTACACTCACTTTAATTCGATATAGAATGGGTTTGTAGTCAAAGAGACCAGATGACCATAGTATGGCAAACTTAACTGTAAGATATAAATTTGTTTCGGGACTACGCAATGTAAGCGATTTCTTGCTATGACATTAAATTGGATTGAGGGATATCAAAGGTGAAGTGAGAAACAAAAAAGAAAGTCGGACATGAGCCCGGCTATAACACACTCAGTACCTGTAAAGTGCTGCCCATAACCGTTGAGACCGGTGCTGCCAATAATTGTTTGTTTTCCTTATAACTCGACGACCGATCATCCGATCTTTACCATTCCTTTGGCGGATCGATAAATAATCCTGATTATTTACAAAACTGTGGGAGATATGATGTTTTTTCCAATTGGCGGGGGCGTGGCATAAATTGAAAATAAACTTGATCTGCCTGCAAGTATAAGAAGCATATGTCCCATACAAGTCAAACATCTATCTCTTACCATCTCTGAGATCTGTTTGTTCATAAGGACAGACGGACAGACAGACAGACAGACGGACGGACAAACGGACAGGGCTAAATCGACTCGGCTGTTGATGCTGATCAAGAATATATATACTTAATAGGGTCGCAAAATGCTTCCTTCTACCTGTTACATACTTTTGCACAACTACATGATCCCCCTTTTCCCATTTTCAATGGGAACATTGATGGTATCTCCTACCATCGGAACGCCACATTCCCGTTCAATGTCTCGGGTTCTGATGAACCACTCGGCTCCAGTGATCCTACGCAGGATTTTGGCCTGGAAGACCCATCAATGTCCAGGCTGCGAGTTACCTGGACAAGGTAGCTGCCCACCCAAACAACCTCGCCAGGCGCCTACTTCGCACGCGTAGGATAAATGGAATAAGGGCAAGACGCAGGCTCCAAGCATAAACACTTCACAACAACCAGAATAAACACAACCTGACCATATCTTACCGACTAGAAACACATACTCACAATACCAATACAAACACAAAAACAAACCCCCAAACATGAACAAAATAAAACTTAGAAAAACCCTCTCCCCTACAATATAAGTTATTATAAAAATAACAGTAAGTTGTAAAATTTAGATTAAGTTTTCTAAATAAAAAAAACATTTTTATTTAAAAAAAAATGGGAACAGGGTATACAAATATTTATATCAATAACAGCTATCATGTTTTAAAGTTCTGACGAAAAGTTTCTGGACACCCTGTATATTTGACCTCGCTTTTTTGACTCGCTCAAGAAATCAAGTTAAAGACTTTGAGCCAATTTTCAAAAGTGCCGGGTTCTACAAACCGCAATAAGATATTCGATATGAGGATTTTTAGTGATCTGTCACCTAGTCGAATGCAACTGATTCGTTCATATCCTCTGTTTTCGTTTTTCTTGAAAAAATACTATATACATTTTTTTCGGTTTTTTATTTTCTTCTAAATTACAAAATTGAAATAACTCCCGCTTGACTTTATTTCACTTTTGAAAAATATTTTATTTTTAATCCTAAGGGCCAATACTCAGAAAGGATAATCATTTAGTTCGGCACAATACTTCACATGAATAGAACAACATTTGAACAGTTTGGAAATCTGATATGCTTTGGAGCAGCAGTCTTATCTAAATGAAATGTTGTGAAAACTAAATAAGGCTCATCTGAGCCTTAAAGGAGAAATAACGCAACTAATGTAACGCATTTATATATTTTTTCCGACCCCCTAATCTATATATATTCTTGATCAGATTTGTCCGTCCGTCTGACTGTGTCTACGCAAACTAGTCTTACAGTTTTAAAGACTTCGAGCTGAAATCTTGCACAGAGTCGTCTTTTTACTGCATAAAAGTGGTATTCCTGAAAGCGACTTGGATTTGATTTAGATTTCGTTTGAGCAACTCTAAATCAGTTGACGGAACGACCCTTTTTGCCCACTGACTTGATTTAGTTTTCGTAAATAGCTGGCAGTGCGACTGTAAAGCTGGTTGACCATTGGCGCAAAAGCAAAACATGCATAAAAAGTGTGAAGAGATTGTTAACAGATTATGTAGTTCAAGTATGTAAACAATTTTACAAAGGTTAATTCAGGTAATTTTAGTTTTGATTAAGGGGAATTGATGTTATTTATGCAATTTGGCAGATCTCAATTGGGAGAGGCAGGATGAAATTGTGGAAGAATTTGTAGCGTACAACATTCTCGGAGAGCTGTGCAAGTATGTGATCCAGAATATCCCTGACTCAATCAAGCACAATCTCTAAAAAGCTGTAGCACTTTTGACTCCGTCCATCTTAGGCCACTGGCCTTTCTTATATAAATAATTATTTAATTATTTAAACTTAAAAATGCAAAAACTTGCAACTTTTTCCATGATTTCAACTCAGCATAATTTAAACAAACGCCATGCGCGCCAATGGCCAATGCAGAACGGTCACTCCAAAATCAAACTTAAACCAAATCTAAATCAGCCTCAGAGTTGATTATTTGAAATCAATTCCCGACTTACTCTCGGCCCACTGCACAGTTTGTATGGAGCAGCTGTGAACAGCTGATCGACGAAATCTAAATCAAATATTAATCACTTTCAGGAATACCACTATTATGTCGAAACCGACCAAATCGGATGACTCTATCTTATAGCTGCCATAGAAACGATCGATCGGAAAATGGGACTTAGTGAGAAACACTTGTTTTCTATCTTGGGTATTTTAGAAAACTAATATTTTTCTATTGATTGATACTTGTGTTCAAAATGACAAAACCGTCTACTTCCTAAAAGTATGAAATGCAAAGCCAGTACTAAAAAGAACTATAACTATAACAACATCCATTGCATTACAAAATTTTGTTATTTCTAACATATGTGTACAAAAAGGTATAGCTTCATGTTAAACAAATAAGAAAGTCAGTCAAGCCCGACTATAATATGTGAAGTGTGAAGTGCTGCCTATCACCGTTTTCCATGAATTCCGTAAATTAACAGTACTTTTAAAATATTTCCTCGAACGATCTGCAGTTTTGTATAAAACGTTCAAAAAACCATAGAAAAGTAAGATTTACACAGCTCCGAAAACTACGAAGTTATATACTCCGCGAGTAAACTATTTTTGATCGTTTGAAACAACACTGCCTTACCACTTTACTTTGGAATTTTGCGGTGATTATTTAAAGTCAGTTTTTTCTTATTTTTGTACTCGGCCAAGCTGACGTGAATTTAAGGTCGATCCAACAAAGTGATTTGATTTTGTTTTTGTGTGGCAACTTTTACGTTATTTTCTCCAGTTTTTTTGGTCACACCGAAATTGAAATCAGAAACAGAATCAAAATTACTTGCGGGAATGCCCCTACTTCTTTACGAAAATATCAAAGAAAGTCATAACAAAAGTGCAGGTTCCCAACGACAGAATGGAAAGTTAAAAAAACTTCAAGCTTAAATTTCAGAAACTTCACCATTGCCACAAGAAGATTCGTTTTAAGCACACGAACCCAATACAGAATCACGACCAGATCAGTTCTTTAAGCTGGGCCATGGACATGAGAATCGCAGAATCGAAGGAAGGTTAGAAAACCTCGAGACCCTCGAATCAACTATATAAAATTCTGGAATAGACGGATATAAGACAAGCAATACGATAAAATTCTTTACACTTAATGAATTTTTTGTTATACCGGTATAAAAATATCTCAGAAATGTCAATAAAATTTTCATATAACAAAGCAAGCTCTTTTTATAAAAAGTTCACAATATGATCAATTCGCGTTTAGTGGTCTTCCTGCCAAACCACCGACACTCAATTGAAGGCGATAGTTGATCATGATAGATTTAAAAGGCGGCAAATACGCGCATTCACCAGAGACAAATGATCACTGATCAGCTTAAAGAAGATGCACTGATTACTTGGCCTACTTTTAAGTGTCGTCTAAGAAATTACAGCTTATAAATGTGGCTGAGAATTTATTTTTTTTAGAAACAAGACAGATAGTCGGTCAAGCCCGACTATAACATACTCTTCCTGTAATGATCACCGTTGCGACCGGTGCTGCCCATAATTGTTTGTTTTCCTTATAACTCGAATATCGTTCATCGATAAAGAACCCCGAAAACTATATATGTCCAGAAGGTTCGAACCGTCTATATTCCTTCTAAATCTGTTTGGGAACGTTTAAACGGACAATCAAATTTAATTAAGAAAAAAGAAAAACTTGTTTTTCTCAAAGAAACCCGAATAGAACTTCACCCAATTACAAAAATGGGGACTGAATACATTTACGACGTTACTGCCTCTACTTAAACTAGACATTTAAGTTATGTCTGCCCATAGCTAAAACTAAATTTTACTAAAACCTGTCGGATTTTATTACTTGACAAATGTTAATGTCTTACTTAAAAAAACCATATTATCAATCTAATTGAATCTAATATTGTACATAGTTATGTATGTACTTCATTTTGGTTTATTACATTTTTTATTTGCCTCCGCACGAATTTGTATAAATTACTGGTATTCGAGAACATTTGTGCTTGTGTTTTAAGTGGAAATGCCTGTCAGCGTGACTGTTTGACAGATTGTCTGAGTGACTGACTGATAGAGTGATTAAATGAATGGCCCGCCGCCTGACTCACTTGAGCAACTGAGCGGCACGTAAACAACACGCAAAACCGTTTACTCTTATCAATCTTATCGAAAAGTGTAATGACATTTAACATGCCGCATCCCGGCTGATGAAATTGATTTTCCAATTGCTACTGCACGCAAAGCGTTTTGTCTCTGTTCGCGCAGATATCGCACTTTGGTATCGCTCTACCTTTTTCTGGGTAGGTTGTAATTTATGCTCTGGCTCGTCGTTCATTTGACATGTCAAAAGTTGTGTCGCTTGATTGATGACTGCTGTCAACACATATTTTCTAATTTTTTTTTGGTACGAAACTTCTGTATGTGGTTAGGCCGCAAAAAGGGTTCTAATTTTTGTTTGTGTTTTTTTGGTTTTGGGGGTTGGGCGGGGGGTTATCGATGTTCGCTCTGCGCATTGTGAACATATTGCATATTTTGTTTAGACCGACAGGAGATTGATGAGCTCTGCCCGATGCCTGTCACATGGTCGAATCGATGTACGAGAATGTACAACGTATGAGAGCATGAGTGGGGGCTTCGTCTCCTGACAGCAGTGCAAACAAATTGTGGCGACAGGAAGAGAGTTTTTGTTGTAGTTGTTTATTTTGTTTTTTTTTTTTTTTTGGTTGAAACGTAACATGAGACGATAGGCCGTTGGTGTTACGAGGTTTTATAGTTCGAGTGCCCTGGGCGAGTGTGTGTAAAATGATTGATGGCTCTGGCTATGTGGTCTGATGTCCATATTGAACCTACATACGAGGACAGTTTAATAGACCAAGAGAAAACCAACAATTTGCACTAAATGTTGCAAAGCTCAAAGGAAACTTAACAAACATCAAGTCATCATCAATAAAACCGGATAATTCTATACACTTTTCACCATCTCAATTAACCCAAGAGCCATAAAAAAGAAACCACAATTAATAAGCCCCAAATCTAAGGCTCAAGTCCTTCCCCTTACTCCACCCTTAAATCGGGCCATCATCAATTTCTCGCGCTGTAAATTAACAATCATGGTGAAAGAGAGACCAACGGCAGGACAACGGCAGCTGCTAACTGCCCGTCCCCGCCACTCCCCGCAATCAACGTACATTAATATGCACGAAAACAATAAACAATATCGGCGAGAAGAGGCGGGGGGACCGACACAGAGGCGTTACAGCGGCAATCATGCAAAAAGCAAGCAAACGCCGCCATTCTGGCCATCTCGCTCTAAACTATGGCCCTCCCGCTCTGAGCTCAACTGACAATATTTATTGCAAATGCAGCAATAAATTTCAAAACACCATTCGCTAAGCACCACATGGGGTCTCGAAAATTGAAGATAAATTTTAAGGCGGCAATTTATGATTTGTGAGCATAAGAGAGAGAGAGAGGAGGAGGAGGCGGCGGGGCAGGGGCAGAGGCACACAATCAGTAGAGGCCGCTTCGCTCCGCGGCTGACAAGTGTGGAGTGTTTGCCGCCGCACTCCTTCACTCATCTCCAACTCCGCGAGTATCTGCCGGCCCTGCTGGTCGTTTTTCAATTGTGTTTGCCGCGATTTTACGACTACCCGCTGTGCCTTTGACAGCCCGAAACCGAACCGAAACTGCGAAAACCAAACCCTTTCGGGGACCCTGGGATATAGAGATGGGTATGGCTTGGCTTTTGCCAAAAGCAGCCACAGGGGAATGGGATGTCCCTAGGGGACAAAGTGGTATGGACCAATTACTTTTAGCAATTTTACAAATTAAAAAGAAAAAAACAGTGGAAGTCTTTAAATCGATCAAAAAATGCTCGGAAAATAATCACACTTTATAAATCGAGATATTTTAATTACTTTTCAAAAAATTTATTGTGACCTTGCAGAGGGTATTATAAAATTGTCCGGATGTTTGTAACGCATAGAAGGAAGCACCTCCGACCACATTAAGTATATATATTCTTGATCAGCACGACGAACTGTGTTGATTTAGACGTGTCCGTCTGTTTCAATGCTATCTCCATCGTCAGTTTTAAAGCTATCTTGACCAAATACAAATACGCTGCACATTTTTCGGAACCTGTCAGATCGGATGACTATAGCATATAGCTGTCTTAGATAGGATCGGTCGAAATACTAGTTTTAGTGAGAAAACTTTTCTTAGTTTTCTATGCTTTCCCGTGATTCCACTGTTTGGTCGAAATTGCACTTTTATATAGTATAGTTGACATAGAAAAGTGTAGTCAGAAAAGTAGTCTTAATTAGAAAAAATTTTATGTTTTCCACGGAATCGTCCTTTAATTTGGCATTCATAGGAACGATCGGTCGAGAAAAAAATTTTGTTTTAAGCTAGGTACGGAGACACCTGCGAAATAGTCACGAAATCTCTGTTAATTATTTCGTCGATAGCAAGTGAAAAATAAGTCGCCCATCTCTAGTTGTATAGGCGTTTTGTTTAAAAATATAATCAAGTCACAAAATAAACAAAATGGATTTAAATAATCAACGAAGAGCTTTGTTGGCTTGCAATGCAACTATAGTTGCAACAATCGCTCTACATAAGTTGCAAGAAGCGGTTGTGAAGACAACCATCAAAAGAAAGTGTTGGTTTAACCCTTAGTTGCAGGAAAGATCCAAGAGGGGCAGAGCTTTCCACGATGGGTGGTCGTGTTCAAAACTATTCCAAATTCATCAGGAACAACCTGAAAGCCTTTATCAATTCGGAAGATGGAGCAGTACCAAAAAATGATTACGCAGAATGACCAGAGCGTCTGTAAGTAAATAAAATACTCACGATTTGTCAACAAAAATAAAACACTAATAAAATTATGGTTTCGTGGTTTTTTTTCAATATAATTTAATGCCAATTAATAATTAGACGGATTCAGCCGCTGCTATTAGAAACATCGTGAACTTCATTTTAATTTTTTCAGCATTTTCTTTCGACATTAAATTTAATAGCTGGTTCCAATAGGCAAATTCAGAATGGTGGTCTTTGGACACGACCAACAGCTTATGTGATGACTAGACATCGGATTTTAGGTAAAATCATATTTTTAATGGGTGGTCACAAAAAATATTTGATTGGATACAAATTTGTTTCACGAAAAGTACATTATTTTAAATCCTCATTGATTTTGCATATGTGACATATTTACATATCTTCGACCTAAAAGCATATTCAAGAATATTTCGACCTATTTTGACCTATTTTGGAATATGTCATATGCTTTTACATATTCCGAGAGTCAATATATGCTCCCAAGTAGGCGTTTGCAATATAACTTTGCTAATTAAATGTATAAACATCGTCGGTCATTTTTGTGGCCTTCATACAGCAGGAAGTAAAGATAAGATGCCGAAAACAAATAAAAAATGAAACCACTGATAAAGCCGGGAAGTTTATTGCCAATCTTATAGTTGTAAGTCTCAACTCCCACAACACCATATCTAGTTGCTAGTAAGGAGATAGAAAACGTTAACAGTGGTTCAATTTCAAGATTTGTAAATAATGCCCTAAGGAATTTGTGGCCGAATGACATTGAAGAAAACGTACTTATGCTACTAACGGATGCAGCTGCATATATGATTAAGGCTGGAAGGCATCTAAAAGTATCCCAACATGATTCATGTTACTTTTTTGGCTCACGCGCTCCACAGGATTGCGGAGACTGTGCGAGCATCCTATCCTGATATAAATAAATATGTGTCCAAGACAATGTAAGAAAGAATAAATATGCAACACTTACATCGTGTGATGTGTGTGCTCTGGCAGTCTGATTTTTTCGGAGAGTGCCCTTCACTTTGACAGCGTTTATTAAATTAATTTTATCAGCATTTGAAAATGGCTGCAATCGTCGCTTTTTTGCAGTCTTTTTTTTTGGTGCGCTCATTGCTATGTTTGTGGCTCTTCTTACTTACAATTCCGTGCGATTCGATTCGTTCTCTCATAATTTCGCGCGAAATGAGGCGTTAACAACACTTTATATGCACTTTTTCTTTTCGCGGCCATTTCGCGCCGAGTGGACACCGCTCTTATCTGATACCATGGAAAAACTTATAATTATATATTGTAAATTAAAGTATAATTAATTTTACCAGCCACACATATGTGCCATAAACTTACACACAAATCAAAAAATCTCATATATGAAAAAATATGTTGACATATTTTTACCTAAATTGACCTAATTTGACCTATTTTGACCTATTTTAGCATATGCTTTTACTTAAAAAAAGCATATTTTGGATATGATCATCTTAAAAAATTACCAATATTTATATTAGTCAAACGGCAAAATTTCGAATTTTTTGGACCACAAACAAAAAAAACCTAAGATCCGACATCATGTTGCTTTTACAAGAAGTCCATGATGGCATTAGACGCCTCTTGCAGCTCTTTAACAGGTTCTGTCTGCTTATTTTCTTGGCGTGGTTGCTTTTTCTTCCGGAAGAAAAGTAAGCCAATGATAATAAATAATGATCTCAATCGAGTAATAAAAACAATGCTTACAAATGAATATAAAGGAGTAGATGTCGAGCTTTCGTCCCAAGTTTGACAATTGGGGAATGGTTAGATTCATCCATCCCAATCACACAATCGCCATCGTCCACAATTGAATTCGTGGTGATGGGCCCAGGTTCCTCTTCGTCAGCCATCTCATACGAAGAGCTATACGTTCTGCAAAAGAGAAGACGCATTCGTCGACATGTATGGAGCTAACTCCCACTTTTCATCGCAGCCTTCTTGAGTTGCCGCTTTTAGCATGCTTGGCGCGGCGATAACATAAGCTGTCATTTAGCGAAGCCCAAGCCGCTTTGCATTGGCCTCCTAGAAAAAACAAACAATTATGAATAACATAATTAAACTCAATAATTATTATATTTACCTTCCTTACGGAGGGCAGAACCTATAACCTTCCAGATGCTTCTTGTCAAGCCGCTATCAAAATGCTGCTTATGGGTTAGCTCCCACAGCACAGGATTCTCTTTAATTAACTTGATAAGGGCCACCTTCTCCTCTATTGAGAAGTATCTCACCCTTTTGTTATGTTTTTTAGTTGTTTTTGCACTTTTTGCACTTGTCTTTATTGTCGGGCGCCACACAGTGTGCGGCGCACACACTGACAGTTGATTTCGAAAAATATGGTTTTGGTATATTTCGAACCTTCGAAATAACGAATCATCGATAGACAATTGCGTGACACGCTGTGCATCGGGTGGCAACGCTGTGCTATCGATATGATATTTCGCACGTCAACTCCATACACACTTTTGAAATGACAACTTGCGAAATTCGTACGAAATAATTTTTCTTGTATGGGATTTTTGATTTTGAGACTATTTCGCAGGTATCTCCGTACCTAGCTTTAAATGGAAACGTCCTTATCATTGGAATATACTTATTTTATACATGTAAAACCGAAATAAGCCGAAATTTAAATTAAACCTATCTTTGGGAATCGTTTTAAATTCCCGAATTTACAAGTTTGTGTTGTTCACTAAGTAATTTCGTTTGATGATAACAACTGAACTTAATGAATTTTTTTGCAGCCAACTTCACACTTAACCGCTTTACCGTTATATATTTGACAGCTGATATAGAAAGGTTTGTTTGTAAGAAATTTTGTTAATTTTTGGAATAGTTTTTGTTTGGCCCCTTTCGAAGGTGGAAGATCGAAAACAGCATTTTCGGCATATTTTACTGTTTTACTTTCAAAAGGATTAAAATGCAGTTCAAGCAAGGCGTTGACCGAACGACAATGCTCGTAAGATTGCAGAAAGATGCACAGAGGGAAAAAACCGAGGCATTGGTCTCAAAATGAGCACATTCGGTCACAAAAGCTAATCATGACCGGATTTTCTCACTTTAAGCTATGTACTCAAGCAAGCTAAATCGATTTTGCTGGGGCTGAGTTCATATAAGAAAACGGTTGCTAAACGCTTGCTAAAACTTTTAGATGGCCTCTTAGCTTGAGCTGGTCGCAAACAAGCTAAATACCTTAGCTCATACCCAGCCAAAAACGCGTGGCGCTTGCGGCTAAAATCTGATAGCTATAGCTATAGGCTAGCTAGGTAGAAACAAAACAACTGGTTTGGAATTATTTAGTAAATTACCCTTGCTAAATGAATTCAAAAATGGCTGCAGCCTGCATGACTTCTGCACTCCAAGTATCATCCAAATACTCCTGCATTTGCACTTTTATTACTTAAATCAATTTAATTGTAATCAAATCACACTTGGTAATCAAACACAGTGCAGTAAGACCGTTTGACATTTGGTGGTATTTTGGCGTTGAGCAGTCACACTGTACCCTTAGCTGGGACTCCAGCGTAAAAAGTTTTATTTTTAGCAAGGTTGGAAGATTTAGTTTGTCTGAGTACATAGCTCTTTTTCGGGCTCGGCTCAAGAATGTACGGGACTACCCTGTTTCCAGATTCGGATGGATTTAAGATTTTTTTCTGGGCACTTTCGTAACGTTTACGAAAATTCATTGGAAGTTCTTGAACCGCAGTTGCTAAAATAAGACTTTAAATATCTTAGGAGTTTATCGAATAAATATTTTAATCAAATTATTCTCTTTATCTGGATCTTCAGACCACTGTGCCCTTAGCTCTGCTTACAACACCTTGGTGCAATTATTCACTTGCCCAGCGGACGGGGAGGAGGGGACTGAATGTAGAAGAATCCCCGGTCCAGCCACCGCACAACATGCAAACAATCCGCTTTCGAAGTCGAAAATAAGAAAAAGGTTTATGAATGCGCACATGAAAAATGGAACATCGTTAAGAGCAATTCATAATAAAATATGCGCCGAGTTGGCGGAGCAGCAGACAGAGAGCCCAAACTGCAATAAGCTGCGCCCAGGCGGTCGAGGAAGCAGCGCAAGAATTATGACCCTGAGCAGGATATTGGGTAAAGGTTTTCTTTTTCGTTTATTTTGGTTTGCTGGCTTCTATTTCTTTTTTTCGTACTTCGCCGGGCAAATGAAGCTGTTGCGGTATTTCAATCAACACCGAGCACAGAGGAGACCAACAAAATCCTTATCAATAATTTCATTTTCATACACACACGTACACACATGAGCACTCGGGCAGGGGCGAGAGAGAGCGATGGGCCATAAATATGAGTCCAGCGAGTGGCTAGGGAAATTTATAGAGTCTGTTGCTTATGCTGTCAGGTGAAATAAATAATAAATTCGTTATATCGACGGGCAGCTACGAGCGGCGGCTATCAACAGCCAAACAACAACAATAATTCAAGGGGCGTATGATGAAGGCACGCCCACCACCGTCTTCCACTCGATCCGAGCGTCGTGCTCTCCGCACAGCTGCAAGTCGTCGTCGGATATCGTGGAGGCCAAATTTGAATTCAATGAAAGATGAAATCATTAAGTTTGCAGGCAAATTGAAGGCAGTTTTTTGGGCCAGCGAATGGTTCGTTTTAATCGTGCAAAGAGAAGGCGAGGAAGTCTATGGGTGGGTCTGGTGGGATTGGATGGGACTGGACACGGGCTGGGTTGGGCTGCTGTTATGACATCAGTGAGACATTGACAGTTTGGCACGAGAAAAAAAGTTACCCAGCTACTAAAAGTGTCCTTCTTTAAGAAAAGTTGAGCTAAGGAGTCTAGATGGCCTTCCACTTCAAAAAAAGTACCCAGTTTCAAAACTCCCCCATAATTTTTGGTACCGGCTACCATTTCTCGGCCTCAATATCTTTTCATGGGAGAAAAAACGGTGGCTAATGAGAAGCATAATCAACTTCCCATATTGCATACACAATTGATGCCCATTCATTGGCCTGGTCCATGCTCAATAAATATCAACAGCCGCACAAATTTGCCTGAGGGCGGGAGGCGGCGACTTCCAGGCCCGACAACAAAAGCGCACATAAATCAACGATCAAGACAATTGCGGTGTAATAATTTTAACTTCTTTAAGTCGGCAGCCAGCCTACACCACACTCCAGAAGACCAAAAAAAAAAACTCCGATCCGGCGGGGCCATAAAAATAACAGCTTATCGGCAGAAAGAATCGTGTCGTGGCACGCCCACCAACTCAAAAAGGCATTAAAATATGAAACAACAATTGCACAGCTCACTGTAAGGGTAGGGTGCGAGGGACGTACTCACCTCAGGTGAAATCAACAGCTGCCACGCCTCCTTTTTTTTTTGTGTTGCACTCTGTGTCGGAGGTAGGCGTCAGCCGTCGGCAGCGGCACGTTTTCTTCGTGAAATTCCTAACTAACCCCACCCACCCACAGCAGCCAAAAGGAAAAGGCTAAGATATTACACCCAAAGCCTCTCTCCGCTGTGAGTGTGTGTGTGTGTGTAATGCCGACGAAAAATTACCATTGTTCGGCCAATTCGACACAGTCAGTTGTTGTTGTTGGGGGGTAACAACTTAGTTGCCGGAGATATCTCAATTTGAAGCTCATAAAAAGCGAGAAATGGGCCTTGTTTTAAAAAATGGCATAACTGTGGGCATCTCGTCGAAATGATACCCTGTTTGAGGGTATGACAAATGGGAGGATGTTTCGAATAACACAATTACAGAAAACCCTAAGAGCGTTAGGATTTCCAGTTTCTAAAATGAACCCTCTATTGAAGCAGTTACAATGGGTAATTTAAGATTTCTAAAGTGTTCCTTGATGAACGGCTTGATAAGAAATATTATGAACCATGTATTGATTATTCAATAGTATTTACCTGTATCTGCGTGCATACGAACTAGAGAACTGCAAAAATCACATTTTCTTGACCACTTCATTTAACCACTCAACAAAAATCAACGTCAAATATAATCAGCTTCATTTCAGCGAGCGCTTAGAGCGGTTGAGTATGGGCCGATGATCGAACACGTATCCAACATTTATTCACTCAACAAAACTCAGCGTTTGACTAACCCAGCTAAAAATTCCAGAGCAAACTCTCTCTTATGGCTGAAAACCTCATTCGAGTTTATTATCGCTCATTCATTGGTGACCTAAATGAACAAACATGTAGATGATCATGTTTGTAATTAGAGCGCCAACAAGGGTTGATTTTTATACCAGTTACTCGTGGAGTAAAAAGGGTATACTAAAGTCGTGCAAATGTATGTAACAGGCAGAAGGAAGCATCTCCGACCCCATAAAGTATACATAGTCCTGATCAGTATCAACAGCCGATTCGATATAGCCATGTCCGTCTCGGATCCGGAGACTAGAAGAGCTAGAGCCACCAATTTTGGCACGTAGACTCCTATTGTCCCTACGCAGATCAAGTTTATTTAACATTTTGGCCACGCCCCCTCCCGCCCCCTCAATAAAAAATGTTAAATAACTCCAACAATTTCTAAGATATCAAGCAGTGTAGTGTGTGTGCCCAATATTTACAATCTCTGAAAGTATCATAAAGATCGGATAATAAATGGCAGAGTTATAAAGGTTATAAAAAAGTTGCATACTTTTTGGCGCTACATGCACTTTTTGCTCACATAATGTTGAATTGCTCACATTAATGTTAATGCTCTGTTAAATAACATAGGGAAAGGCTATTAAACACTAATTGCCCTGAGTAACGGCTATAACGAAGTCGGGCAGGACCGACTTTAACTTGCGTTCTCGTTTTAAATTAACAAAGCTGAACAGCGAATATGTGTGTATGAGCAAATTGAACGTTTGAACGCAAAGACAAGTTGATTAGGGTGTAGATTAATCATGAACGTTTTATAACCACCAGAAGCAATTCGCTGATGTGGACCCAATACTTCAGTTAAATAACAGAAGCTCCACTTTTTTATACCCCAATGTATTCACCGTATAACTCTTAAGAGGGTGACCAGAACCGAAGCTGCAATTTACCAGGGGGTTGTACCAAGCTCTATCCCAATTTAAGACCGATGGCATAGGAAGAAGATAACGTACACCCATGTCTCAAAAAATGTGTACCCGAAGACACATTCGAAAAACATGGTACTTGCCGGAGAGATGGAAAAATTCCCGACATCTCCAACAGCTTGACAGAGCAGAAGCGGTACCTACACAGAATAACAAGGATAGTTTTTGATGATCCCTGGGATGATTTTGCCGTATCCATTTGGACTGAGAATTGCAAGGGAAAGGGATCTACAGTTTAATATCCTTCTAATATCCATTTGATCTGAATTACTTATGCCGTGTATCTATTATTAAGATCATTTCAGATTTAAAGGCAGCACAATAATTTGAATCAATTTATTTAGTCTTAAAATGATAAATTTAATGTATTTTACTAGAAATTGTGAGTATGTATTGAAAAACAAGAAAGAAAGTCGGTCAAGCCCGACTATAATATACTCTGTACCTGTGAATTGCTGCCCATCACCGCTGTGACCAGTGCAGCTCATAATCGCTCATCCGATCTTTACCATTGCTTTGGCGGATCGATAAATATTTTTGATTACTAAATATTATTTTTAATATTTTGATTACTAATATTGCCCAGAGGTCACCGCCCTTAGATGAGCGAATGCAAGGACGAAATAGCCGATTAAAAGACGAATACGGAGCGCCCAATAAATGACGCAGATAGAAAATATCTTACCGCTGGAAAGAACCAATTGATTAGATTGAGATCCCACTTTGCAGTAGACCTTAACTGTGAGTTGTCCACGGCCGCATCTCTACTTTTTACCGAGCTGCCACAGATTTTCCACCACAGGGTAAGGACATCAGCACCATCCAACAAAGCAGCAGGAGTAGACGGCATACCGGCAGAGTTCTTCAAATGCCAACCGGCAACCGCGATGGAGTTACTGTACCCGGTAATACAACGGGCATGGGAAACTGAGAACCTCCCTCGGAATGGCTTGAGGGCATCCTGGTGAAAATCCCCAAATAGAGTGACCTGCGCGAATGGCGTGGAATCTGTGTCCTGCCAACAATTTCGAAGCTCATAGCAAAAATAGTTCTGGATCGCCTGAGAGACACCATTATGGACACCAAAGCCGCCTTTAATGATGCCGTGAGATAGTTGGCAATTCAGTCCGAGCTCAGTTTTTAAAGTTTTTCAGAAAAAAAATTGAGTGAACTAATCATTTTTTGAGTGGACTAGCTGAGCTAGAGAAACTGACAGCAGAAGCGCTCTCTAAGAAGCATCTTCTAGTTATCGGTGTGGACATAACACAGTGTGGTCTCGCCAACCAGTTCCTTCACTCATCGAAACAATGCTTTTTGGCGCCATTTGGTTGATATTGTCAACTTCTGTAGTACCACCCTAATATAATCTTCCTGAATTATTCTTCCTGAACAAGGTAATAAATATGGTGGACTTGACCTACTAATACTCACATATAATAAAACAGTAGTCCATTTACTTATAGTCATAAAATTTCCGGTTCCTCAGTTAATCTACAAACTTTTGCTTAATCAACAACAATCAAATATCTCCAAACATCCAAATGTTTCAATAGAACTAAGCTGGGGTAAAAAATAAATTTTCCAATTTCCACTGCCAAACAGCGACAGAATGGCCTCCAAACAACCCACCGCCCGTCAACTGGCCTACCTCGATGAGCTGAAGCTGCGCTTGCGTGAGCTGCGCGAACGTCAGGCCACTTTCATGGTGCAAACGGCCAAAATGCTTGGCAGGATGAGTACATCAGGGTTAATGGAATCCGCTACAGCTGAAGTAGTAGTTTCGGCGGCTGCTTCATCAACCAAGGCAAGCACTCCACAGCTTGGGATTGTGGTTCCGCAGCGCCAGGACGAGGGCGAATGCGAGAGCAGTGGCAATATCAAACAGCTGATAAAACGTTTCGAGGATCTGCGCAAAAATTCACAACAACTTCACGACCTGCCCATGCCCGAGGAGCTGATCGGAGTCGATGTACGTAAGCTGCTCAAGGGATACGAGAGACTCATCGAGGACGCCAGTGTGTTGCAGCACTCCTGGTTCCTACTGAAGAAGTCCACGGAAAGTTGTGCGCGTCTCAGCCAAAGAGATGAATTCCAATTGGGCAAAACCAGCTCAAAGCTTTCCAAAATTTCTTCTTCCCCAGAAATGTCGCTTCAATGGGGGACTGCCTATTTGAGGGCAGTGCCGAGTGTCACCCAATCGCTTGACTCGAATGGCCATGCGAATTATCGACGAAGAATGAAGCACAGTGACGAACAGGTTAATTGGAGTGGCAGCACACAGAATTATGGTAAGACCAAATCTATAAGCAACCCTTCCCCGAGTACAGTTTTATATGGCCTAAATCCAAGCTTCCTCTTTTAATTCCAGGTTGTAACGACCATGTTCTCTGGGGGCCGCTACTCCAATTGATGTGGCGTCTCAGTCCGTTCCAAAACTGCCGGAGAGTCAAAAAACGAACCAGATCTTTTCACTGTCTGCCCCAGCAGAATTGGTAGAAAATTTAATGCCCCAGTAAAAATAATCAAATAAATTGGAACACACCAATACAGGGACACACCGCACACACACACACACACACACACACATACAGCTGAAATACATTAATCAATAGCCAACACCACACATCACCGTGTCAATATTTTGCCTAATTAATGTGGGTTGCTCGCACCGAGCATCCATTTCGGGTGTCAAGTGCAATGAGAGGGAACTCTCTCTCCACGTGGGTCCCACAAAGCGGAGACACCGCCAAGCGGACCACCACACGACTCACAGTGGAACGATTCCTTCAAACTGGATGCAGAAATCTAGTAATGGACTTTATTTTGAATTTTGAAAAATCTGCAAAAAGTGTTACGTAAAATTTTTTCAACAAAAAGAGCGAAAGCCATTTTTTTATTTTTGAGCATGTGTGTTGCGCGAGTGCCCCAGTAAACTGCAAATTTGTATGCGTGCTAGAGTACTTTTAAAGCAACAACAATGAAAAAGGCACAGATATAAAAGTTTGCACTATTTGCTTATGCTCAGCTACTGAAAACAGCACGATGTTATCCCCTTTCGCGCTGTTATCGTAAGACAGCTTCGTGTGTTTCGTGGAGAAGCATGAAACAGAAAAAACAAGAGAAACATAAACAGGTACTTTGTCAAGAGAGCGAGCGAGTCTGTTTAATTTGTGCCTGTCATTTGGGTGAGCAGACAGCACAGAACAACTGGATGATCACAATCAACCTACTAGTATGAATAAAGGTTGGAAATAACCTCAATGGCAGAATGGGGGAGCTGCGACAGTTACGCTACCAACTTAGTTAAGAAGGAATTACTTTGATTTTGATATTAGTTTATCAAAAACATTAAGAATATGTTTTTCCATTTTTACCCAATTCAAAAAGGGACTTCTGCATACATTTTTTTCGAAATCGATCCACTGTGCGTCTGGCAAGGGGATATATGGCAGCAACTGCTGCGCTGACAGGCGCATTTTGGTCGCCCATGGAAAACTGAAAATAAATCTTCAAGCATCGTGACAGAAAGAAAAAGAAGACAAAATACTTGGACCCACACGCAAAGCGAGAAGTAAACATTTAAATTTAAATTAAGTGGCTTGTTTCAGGCTAATGAGTCTGGGCTGGAAGGAGGAGTTCTCAGCGGGAAGCTTATTCGTTAGTTGGAATAAGAAATGGAAAAACTGCTGGAGTGTGAGTGTGTGTCTGTGAGAAGATCTTTGAGGAGATCTTAATTTAAAAAATATTTAAACAAAAAACAAACATTTTAAACCAAAATTAACAGAAATCTTACACAAGCAAAAACCACACCTAGCAGATTGCTGCTCATAAAAAAGAAACGTATGTTTGGCCATGATTTGTGGCATCGGCTTCGACATCGAGCCAAAGCCAGCTGAAAGCTTGGCGGGGCTTATCTTTTACAGCTGACACGAGTGGCGATGACGATGGCAAGATGGCGCGATGCTAATCAGCGACAAGGCAAGCCGCCGCCGCTGCATGCAACAACGGACGACAGCAACATGTGTCCACAGCGCCAGCAACAACAGCAACAACAACAACTTGAAACTGTTTGCTGTCACGTCGCTTGGCAACGCTTTGACCTGCAAATTTTTATAATGTGCCAG
Organism: Lordiphosa collinella; assembly: GCA_018904265.1. Classification (NCBI taxonomy): domain Eukaryota; kingdom Metazoa; phylum Arthropoda; class Insecta; order Diptera; family Drosophilidae; genus Lordiphosa; species Lordiphosa collinella. Next base: position 74,577 of record JAEIFV010000458.1, on the reverse strand, counting down.
AAGACCGCCTGCCAAGTCCTCCACAGAGACAGAATCAGCAGGTGGAACCAAAATGTGCACCAAAGATGGCAATGCAACAGCATTTACATGCCTTGTGTGAGATATGTTGGCAAAGCAAAACGATGAAGTTGACCTTTTCTCGAGATTCAACATAATGGCAGATGTTTATTTTTTGATTTTGTTTACAATTCTTGTGGTTATCAATTTTGTATCTAGCCATGGGCAAACATAGGACAAAAATTACCCCATAATAAAGGGGCTCCACAGAAGCGTGTATTTCTCAAAATCCAATCAATTTTTTTACTGTTATGGAAGAGTTCATAAACAAGCTTGACACATTTAAAATGAAAAATAGCATCGGCATCAAAGTTTAGATTCGGGCTTTAAAAATAAAACCACTTGGAACCACTATCACAGAGTTCGAAACACGTTTAGTATAATGAAAACTTATCCAAGTGTTAAGTTCATAACTTAAATAGATTCTGAAAAAGGCTTTGAACCAAAGTTTAACCGGTTCACAGACTTGGGACACAGCCTTTGACTCTTTGTTCTATGTCTGTGAAAACATAAAGATCAGATCAGTAGGTAATATGCTGAAAAGCCCCCCCCCCATGGCCCCCCAGGGCCCCTGGGCCCCCCTGGGGCCCCCCGGCCCCTGTGCCATTATTCGTCAGAGTGATCAAATTCTCGCTCTGTTGGGGGGCGCTTGGGGTGGCGCACTGTTTTGCGCGTGATGGGCGTGATGGGTTTGATAATGGCAGAGTATTCGGATAAGAAATGAAAGCTAAAGACAAAAAAGGGAAAGTTAACTTCGGCTCGGCCGAAGTTTTGTATACCCTTGCAGCTTCCATTGAAAACAAAAAAGTTTTTCTAACTAAGACTACTTTTTGGACCTTACTTTTCTATCGGATCTATACTATAAAGATGTCTGATTTCGACCAAACTTGGTGAAATCTTGGAAAAGCATAATACACTGTTAATTACGAGGCGTTATTTTGGAGGCGATCCCATTTAAAACTAAAAAAGTTTTTCTCACTAGAACTTCTTTTTCGACCGATCATTCATACTGCAGCTATATGCTATAGTTATCCGATTTTGATAAAACTAACGGAAAAACTTTGTAGAATTGTGTTAAAAGTATATTAAAAGTATATCAATAAAAAGGACGTTTTCATTAAAAACAAAAAAGTTTTTCCACTAGAACTAGTTTTTCGCGTTTGGGCTAGTCGTTCCCCGGGGGGAGGATAGTCGTGTCGGGCGTTCCATTAAACAAAGTTTTCTCACTAAGACAGTTTTTCCCGATCGTTCCTATGGCTGCTATATGCTATAGTCATCCGATCCGGCCGGTTCCGACAAATGTGCAGCGTATATGTACCAAAAGACTTCGTGCAAAGTTTGGTGAGGATAGCTTTAAAACTGACGGAGGAGATAGCATAGAAACAGACAGACAACGGACAAGGCTAAATCAACTCAGCTCGTCATGCTGATCAAGAATATATATACTTTATGTGGTCGGAGATGCTTCCTTTAATGCGTTACAAACATCCGCACAATTTTATAATACCCTTTGCAAGGGTATAAAAACCATACAAATGGTTTTTTGTGGAGAACGAACAAGTGTCGACCTATTTTTTTTTCAACAAACCTTGTCTGCCTTTTTGCAGTTGCCTGGTCACACTACAGTCTCAGAGGACGGTCTGAGAATTAAGAAACAATTCTCGGTGCCGAAAAAATTCTCAGCGTCTCCTTACTGGGCTTTTAAAATTAATTATCCACCAAAGTAACTCTACAATTTTTCCAAGATAAGATTTATCACTTTAGACACAGATGTTGGAAATGCTTAAACTTATTATTTAACACTTCTATTTAAAGGATATTTTATTTTAAAGCTTTGAAGAAATGTCCAATAAAATATGTAGAAAGACATTTCACCCCCAAAAGTCTTTTTCAGCTTCGATAAACTGGATAAAAAAACTAACAAACTGCTAATAACTTAAATTTATTTATATTCCCAAAGTGCCAGCCTTTGAATAGCAAATATATAAATATTCATATCTTGAATTTTTCATATTGTATAAAACCATAAATTGCAGCTATGTTCGTGCTGCTGTCATCACTAGCGTAAACTGCCCCCTCCTTCCCTTTGATCTTCGCCGCCTTTTTCACACTTTTATGACTTTATGATGCGCCCCATAACAGCGACATAACATTTCATTTACATTTGCCGTTTGTTTCAATTATTTATTTATTTCGCCTATTTTCAGCTTTCGTGAAGTACATTTTCTCTATTTGCTGTCTGCCCACACACACCCGCACACACACCGCTCTTTATGATGCCTCAAATAGTGTGATAATTAGGTGAACAGACGGCTGCCAATGTGCCGCGGTGTAACTTCAAAGGGAGCTCTGAAAATACCGTCCCATGTAAATGGAAACATGTTTGGTAGAAGGAATTGTGGGCGTATGTATGTGCCTCTGTAAAATGGGCTTGACGAATTCCTAGAAATATTTGTTATGACAGTTTACAATTGTTGAACATGGTTTCAGCCTTCCAAGGAACCTTAGGTAGTATAAACACTGATAACACATGAGTCTATACAAATATTGAATTACATTTTTGGGCTAAAGTCAAGGTAGGCTTACATTTTAGAGGTCGAATGAAAATTGAAGGTTTTTGAAAAGATCTTTGAATAACTAGAAATTATATCTAAAGAAAAATATCTTCTTTCAAAAACGAACTATTGATTTTTTTTCAGAATGTACGACAGAAGACCTTAGATGAATAAGAACCTTCTTTCCTAATAAATAAAAGTCACCAAAAAAGAAGAATACTAATTTGTTGATATTGCTTAAATAAACTTTAGGAACTCCTTCTGACTGATAACAGACAAAGTACCCATTTTAGACTCCATTTAGCACGAAAAATTTCGAATACCATAAAACATGGTGAACAATAAATTTCATTTTAATGGCTTGGGGGGTAACAATTTTTGTACTTACTTTGTGTGCTGCGAACATTTTATAAAACATTTATTTGCTTGATTCCTAGCCTCATTTCCGCATTTGTAAGCCAACATTTTGCACCCTCGCCTCAAAGATATATTGTCTGGGTGTGTGCTCCAGCCCCTGCAACCCCTCGCCCCCACTAAGGGGCCATAATGAGGCCATAAAAAGGGTTAAATAAAATGTGCAGCAATTGCTTGGCAAAGCCAACTGGGTCTTCAGACGCGACCACTGACAGCGAAAATTTGCACGATTTTATTTGCTCGATTTTCACGCCGTCTTTTTTTTGGGCGTTTGGGGTGGGGAAGTGGGGCGCTTTATAGAAATTACTGCTTGTAGCTACAAATTGCTTCCGTTGCGGGCACTGAAAATAGACACATCAATGAAATTTATTAGTTTGCATGCACAAGTGCAGCTGCGGTGGTTTTCGGTGCTACTTGGAATACCCATTTCCCCATTTCCCGCCGGTAAAATGTCCAGAAAACGGACCTCGGCCGCCTAAGAGGCAGCGGATGTAAATGACTGCTAATTTTGCTTGGTACACTCAAATTATTGCCTTTCAAATTTAAATTCAGTTGGAGGAGTTGCTTTGAAACTTGGGGAGGACAAGAGATAACGCAGTGATTGCAAACATATCGATACCGAAATTTATTCTAAAGCTTTTCAATCTTGAATCTTTGAGAGAATATTCTCCGCATTGCATATTGACCATAAAGCTTGTGCTGCAATATTCTGGAAGATGACTTCTTCCCAGATAACCATAGCAGATCTTCCTAAAACGCAAAAATGGAATAGTTTGATAGGTAAAGAGCTTTTCGAGAGGCGATTTAAGCTGGTGCTATCAGCTTCATTTCAAAAGAACACAAAATGATCTTTACAATACTGATTAAAGCGGGGATGGTTAATTTGCCCATGGTTCTTGCAGATCCCGAAATTGCCGAGATTTTTGAAACTCGATTCCCAAAACTCACATCCATAAAACAGCAGTAAAGGTTTTCCGCGCTCTTTTTTGTGTGTCAATGCATAAGTTGTATACCGTTGTGAACAAACGCTACTTCTTGACCTCGAGCCAGCTAACTCGCTACTAATTAAGCATTAGAAAGGTCGCCAAATAAATTGGAAGAAAAATAAATAACACAGTGTTACCAAAAAAATATATATAAGCATACTTTTCACGAGACCCAGTACATATTGTAGGGCAGGTCGTGCGTAGCATTTCCTTATACTCGGTTTCTTCCTAACACCCCCAAAATCTGAAGTTATGGCCCAAAAACCGCTTTTTGCATTTTTTACTCATTTAAATTGAAATAACTCGCGCATGGACTGTCTGATCTTTTATAGCCTTTGAAATTCCGATAGCGACGAGAGGAATCTAAAGTATGATAATGAATATTTTGACCAAGGCTGCAAACCCAGCAAATTTTTCGGAATTTCAATTCGAACCAAAATTTAACAATGGTTAAGGTTTGGAAATTTGAGGTTTAAGGATTTTGGAAGAGGGTATTGGTTCAAACCTTGGTTCAGCCCTTGCTTTACGCAATATTAAAAACAAATAAGAGAGCTGTAGTCGAGTTCCCCGACTACAAAATACCCTGTTCCCTCGACTTCTTGTGTTTTCATACACATACTCACACATACACATACACACAAGCGCACGCGGTAACTGACAATTTAAGACCCACCCTCTCTCCAACAAGCAAAATTGATTCGAATATAACTTCGGTGTTTTTTGTCCGATCTTATTGTACTTTTCAGAATAGATAGATGTTGGGCCTTACTTGATATGAATTGTAGATCACATGGGAATATTCCAAATATAATTTTCCGTGTTTTAAAATTCCATTTAGTAGTCTAAATATGAGAAATTCTAACAAAGTAATGTTAAGCTCTTGTTTTGTAATTCATTCAATACGCTTTGGAGGCGAGAATCTTTAAAAACATAGGCTATTATGGGTTGAGATTCCATAAGTTGTTCTGAACGTTTTTCTAAATATTTCACTTAGCTTTAATGCTGATTTTAAGAGTCAGTTGCCCAGAACAGATCAGATAACTGAAGAAGTCGCTAGACCGTAGGTCACATTTTTTATTTCTATAATTTTTGTAGAACCAAACCGATTTCTTAGGTTTGGAACAAGTTCAGGTTGAGCTTTTAAGTTTAAAGAGAATCGGTTCGAGGTTTGGTTCACTGCCAAATAAAAGTCGGAGTTCCGGGCTTCAGCTCTAATTTTGACAGATTTAGCTTAATGGCTATGAATAGCGGGTTTCAGATCTGGCATTTTCTCTTTTTTTTCGAAATGTCAACTTTGACCCCACTGGTTTCTCTATTTTATTCTATGCGATTTTTTTTTAAGTTTTATTATATAAGCCCATTCAATTCTCCGTTGAACAAATGTTGGCCGAATGAATTTGGTTACCGTTGGACGAAGTTATTCCCGTTTTTCTGAGTACACATCGACAATCCAGTATTTATGTTTGAACATGAATGCCCCTAAAAGTATAATATGATATGTTTGGCGGCAAATTTAAACCATTCTTTTCAAACACCTAAAAAGGAAATTTACGTATATGTTGCACAATTTCGGGACCAAGATTAGCATTCTCCGAATAATGTTTTCCAAGAAATATTAGTTATGCAAATCCTATACATAGCATTAAGCAATAGTGACTACTTTTATACGCTGTACCAAATGTATGAAATGGTTCCAAAACCGCGAAATTCGCCAATTTATACCGTTCATCCGATTGTGATGAAACATTGTGGAATGTTTGGACGCTTGCCTGCGAAGATTTCTCAGTTGAACAAATGTGCGGAAGATGGTCCAAAATCCGCGAAATTTGCAAAATCATCTTATGAGTATTTATGAAAGAGGGCTTAACAGGCGGCTAAATAGAAGATGAGATCGAACGGTCTAACAAACCGCTATATTTGCAAAATTTCAAAGTGAGTTATTTGAGTTAGTTTTTGATAGTTGTCCATTGTAGACGGGTAACCGATCTTTATAATAATCTGAGCACATATGAAAATTTTGCAAATTTCGCGATTTTTTTGACCGTTTGGTTAACACCTCTTATTTGCCTGACTACAATTACCGTATATCAAACCTTCATAACAATCTATGCTCAAAATAAAAATTTGCTAAAGCTCGGAAAATTTTGGAACGATTAATCGACATGTTAAATTTGACAACGTCTGCATTGTAATCATAACATTAAGCGCTTTCATAAAAACTCATATGATGATCTTACAAATTTCGCGGTTTTTGAACCATCTTTCGCACAATTATTTAACTCAGAAACCTCCCCGGGCAAGCGTCAAAATATTCCCAAAAGCTTTATCGCATTCGGATGAACGGTATAACTTTGAAAAATTTCGCGGTTTTGGAACCATTGCCGGCAAATTTCATACTTTTGGTACAGGGTATAAAAATAGTCACACTTGCTTAATGCCATTGGATTTGCTAAACTAATTTTTCTTGGGTAACATTATTCGGAGAATGCTTATCCTGGTTCCAAAAAACCACATTATACTTTTGGGGGCACTCATGTTAAAAGACATACTAATATGTAAACACACTAAAAAAAAGTACTGGATTGTCGATGTGTACTCAGAAAACGGGAATAACTTCATCAAACGGAAACCAAATTCATTGGGCCAACGTTTGTTCAACGGAGAATTAAATGGGCTTATATAATAAAACTCAACAAAAAATCGCATAAGAATAAAATATTGAAACCGTTGGGGGTCAAAGTTGAAATTTTGGGAAAAAATGAGTAAATGCCATATCAGTAACCCGCATTTCTTAGCCATCAAGCTAAATCTGCCAAACCATTGATTATCATACTTTAGATTCCTCTCTATCAAAAATCATACAGTCCAAGAGCGAGTTATTTCAATTTAAATGATTGAAAAATGCAAAAAGCGGTTTTTGGGCCATAACTTCAGATTTTGGTGGTGTTAGGAAGAAACCAGTATGTGGCAATGCTATATTCGACCTGCTCAACAGCGTACGGTGGGTCATTACAAAAGTAAATTTTCGCTGTAACAGGGTGTAATTAAAGATTGCACAATAAGTCTAATGTGTCAATTCCAAATATTTTGAACTTTATCTTAGAACGCGAATCTAAATCTGTAGTCTTACAATGAGTTCGAAATATTCTTGATTCAAGAACGATTTAACATTCTTAAATGTTTAATTACTTCACTCATGAAATTTTGAGTACAAAGAAAAGAAGGGTGCTGGAGCTGGAACTAAAGGAGAAGTGCTTGTATTTGCATACAATCTTTTGTCAATTGTTCGTTCTAATCCACTTATTGCCGAGTTTTGTAATCAAATGATTCAAAATGTTAAAGTCAGTTGTTAAGCAAGTAACACAAGTCTAGTTCTAGTATTTGATTGCATATAAGATACAAAGTACAGTGTAGCAGCTCCTCACCGATCCAAATCACTTCTAGATAATATATCAATATTTTACTTTGAATAAAAACAAATCTAAACCACTGCCAACCATGGATATTCCCCAAACGGAGAGGGAAAGTCTTTCGTACTCTCCCTCTCTCTCTCTGTCTGAGAGAATGAGGCAAAATTAATAGCGAGTAAAACTTTCAGCTGGGGGCAATTGCAGCAGCCGCCTCACTTACTCATTTATTCAGTTTTGCGCTGGGGCAAACTTGAGGCCATAAATTTGCAGCGAGCAAGTGGGGAAAATATACCGAAAAATGCAAGGCAAGCTCTGCAAGGCAAATGGTGGCAGCGGGGGGAGCTGAAGTGGGGACTTTGCGGCAATATCTAGCGCACTTTCAGCGCGACGATAAATTTCCAAGCCAAAATGTGTAAATTATAAATACGAGCAATTATTTTAACTCTACTTAACAAATTACCATGCCAGAGCATATGGGGCAAAAGGTATAAATTACCGACTTTTACGACTTGCGGAAATTGTATGGCGACGACACAAGCGGCTTATATCAGTGTGTGTGTGTGTGAGACTGTTTAATTGTGTGTGTAGGTGATTATGCTTAATTGTGTGTATGTCAGGGCCAAAGCGAAGTCGTCGTTCAAGGACTACGTGGCTTCCTTTCCGGAGTCGCTTCCCTCTTCCTCTCCCCCTACTCACTCGTTCTGGCTGCGGTGTAAAACTTTTCGAATCAACTTTTAAGCATCGCAAATGACGTTGCGGCCATGTCTAGTCGGTCTGGTCTGGTCCTAGGTATGTAGGTGTTAGTGGGTGTGTGGGCGGGAGTTAACCACACTTGATGACTTGATAACTTGTGTTTTGTGGATGGATTCCTGCAGCTGCATTAAGTAATCTAGAGGATTTTAAAAGTGAATTGTTGGAGGATTTTGTGTTGTTTTCGAGTGGATTAAAATAATGAAAGAAAGTTGTTGTGCTTAAAAAAAAATTTCTTAAACAATGAAAGAAAGTAAAACAATAATTTGAAAACACGAAAGTTCGTTTGTTGAAATTAATCGAAAGCTAAAGCCAAAATAATGAAACAAAGAAACAAATTTTTCTCATGTATTTTAAAACGCTGAACTCGAATTTTTATAAATTACACTACACTAAGAAAAAAACCCGATAATTTTGTACTTGAATTAAGTACAAACGGTGTCGATAGTACTGTAGGTACGAAAATACTTGATCCAAGTACAAAATTCTTGGTTCAAGTACGATTCTTTCAATCCCAAAATACTTAATTTAAAACTGTTTCGGGATATATTAAGTACATTTCGAATTATTTTAAAATATTTTTGGTCATACTTTTAGGTTGTAGTGTCCTTAAGTCAAGCCCGATTATCTCTCAAAAAAATATACAAAATGTTCTTACTCAAATTCCAGTAATATCTAATGTCAGCTCAAAAACATTATAAATATAAAGAAAAATGAGAATTTCAAACAAGTACAAAATGTTCTTGGTTTGAGCCCATTCCCAGGTTCTCCTAAAACGAGTTCTCTGTATTGATCCAAAGAAGGCTGGAAATATCCAAACCTCTTTGGTAAAACTAATGTAGGTCAGAAATAAACCATCACTCCATAACAAAAGATAATTTACATTTTACGTTGCACACTTTTCAGAGCTAGCATTCTAAGTCCATTTTGTACTCAATCTAGCATATTTTGTACCTGAACTTACTGTAAGTACAAAATGTTCTTGATTCAAAAACATTTGTTCTCATTTCAATATTAATAGCACTTGTTTTTCGTTTTTGGTATATTTAGTACTCAATTTAAGAAAGCACAATAACGAATCATGCTTGAAATTTTAAGTACAAAGGTGTTTAAATTCAATCCCGTTTCATTTAGAACGCTGGCAGCCTTTTTTTTCTGAGTGTATAAAGCTCTGTCATTTCTTAAGGCAATAATAGTCCTGACTTGGACCTAAGGTATCTGCCTCTGGGGTACTGCCTGCAACACTTCCATTAAAAGGGTCGACACGATGCAAACCAAGGTCCTTCCTAGAATACTCGATGCTCCCTGGAACGTGCGGAACAACTTCATCTACATCAAGAAAGAAAGTCGCTCAAACCCGACAATAGTATACTCTGTACCTGTGATGTGCAGCCCATCAGCGTTACGACCAGTGCTGCCCATACTTGTTTGTTTTCCTTAAAACTCGACCATCGTTCATCCGATCTTTACCATTCCTTTGGCGGTAAATCGAAAAATAATCCTGATGTTAGTCAGGCCTGAAAACCCCTGATTTTGTTCAGGTGTGACTTCGCGGCGGTACCATACACCTGGACGCCATACCTCCATATTGGTGCCAGGATGACCTTGTAAATAAGGACCTTGTTCCTAAGCGAGAGTTTATTATTGGCGTTGAGTAGCCAACTCATTCTCTTCGCCTTGCTGTGAAGCTTTCCTGCTACTTCAGCGGCATGCTGCTTGAGACTCGGCTGTTGATGATGATCAAGAATATATATACTTTATAGAGTCGGAGATGCTTCCTTCTGGCTGTTACATACTTTTGCACAAACTTATTAAACTCTGTGTACCTCTGGTACAGAGTATAAAAACCTCGGCATTCTACCACTTTGCTCTCAGATCAACCGCCACACCAGCAGATATAGAGACCGCTTGCTGGCCCACACAAACCTTTTCGCCAATAAGGTAGCGACGAAAAAACGGCTCAAAAGGAGACATCCGTCCGACCTCTAGATACTTGGAGGGCGACCAACAGGCCGTCTGCTTGACTCACACTAAATGAAATATAGCACAGTTCAACAAATATTGCGTCATCGCCGTACCGTTCGACAGAGGTTTTCAAGCTAAATACAAGTCAATTTTCAGAATTTCTCTAGCACGTAAAGTTTTTGAGAAATAAATGGTCAAAGTTGTTAAAAGTGCCTAAAATGGCCTAAAAAGCCATCTTGAACGGAATAAAGTTTTTGAAATTTTAGATGCTTAAAGGGAACTTTCGACGGCAATAAACCACATTTCTGGTTGTTGGTCCAGGAACCATAAAAAATTAAAAAAGATATCCAATTTATATTTTTTCGACAAATATCCTAACAAAGCTGTGTGTCGGGGTAGGATCTTTTTAAAATTTGTGTTTAAAAATAAATAGATATACCAATACAAATAGAATGTGGTACTCACGATTTGTTACAGTTGACCATATTACTCCCTAAATCCATTTTTAAGCCTTTTGAACAGTTTAGTTTATGGTCTTTCTCTAAGACCTTGGAAAGTATCTTGCGTTGCATTTACGCACTCTCGTATCAAATATATTAGTTTTAAAACAATTCATCACTGATCTCAAAAAGACCCTACCGACACACAGCTATGTTTGGTTGTTTGTTCGGAAATTATAAATTGTACATCTTTATGAATTTTTTTATGGTTCCTGGACCAGCAACCACGAATTTGGTTTATTGCCGTTCAAACAGTATAGTTCCCTCTATGCATCTAAATTTTTCAGTACCTCATTCTCCTTAACAACTTCGACCATTGATTTCTCAAAAACTTGACGTGCTAGACAAAATTTTGAAAATAGACTTTTGTTCAGCTTAAAAGCCTCCGTCGAACGTTATCAATTTCATGCCTCGGCCCGCATGGACCCAATATTTGTTGAACTGTGTAATCTATATTACTTGTAATATTTCATTTTCTAACAAGCTGGCATACTGTTTCCATACTATCGTACTGTTCCCGTTTCCCTTTTACATTTATATTAGAAAAGAATACCCGGCTTCTCCCGGGTCCTTATGATTCTTATGAAAGCCATTATATTCAAGCTAGTGCTGGATGCAAATCGATTTAAACATTTTGGACAGCTCGATCATTTCCGAAAAACTTTGCTGCCTTTGTTTTGAATCGACGATCCAATCAACTGTCGAAACAAATCCTTGGGTTACAGAAACTTGAAATTTTCTGTTGAGCGTTGATCAAAACGTTTGGGAATTTTACACTGACGGGGAATTTGAGGTTCTCTGAGTTCAAAATCAATTAAAGCTGTAAAACTTTTTTCCCAAATTTCTTCATATTTGGAGCCACGAGGCGCATTCAACACATCCGCAACTGCTTTCACATTTTCATGCGATTGTATGACACAAAGGTTGGACTCTGCAGTTCTTTGTTCAATATTCAATGCGATCGAAATTTTCAATCATCATTGTTAAATTGAATACGCTGTCAAAAGACTCTATGTAATCGTAAATCCCCAAAACTTTGGCAGAGATCGCACTATCGACTTGGTTGTCCACCGATCGATTATCGAGGAATTTCAGCAATTCAGGGTGACTCGCCTGGATTATCTTAAGAGGTTGTATTCGCATCGCCCATCTGAAAAATATTAAATAATAAAAATATTAATAATTATTTCAAAATTTGACGAAATTTCGATCGTAGTTGAAGGCTGTCGGGTTGAAGGCTGCGATAAAAAGAAAATCTTCGTCATTCTTTTCCATCGCTTCAGTCTGCATAAACTTTGCAACGGGTTTTGGCGAATCTCGAACAAAGTTAATCAAATCCTTGATTGTTAAAATGTATTTTCTGGCTGGTAATACCTTTTCAATTGAAGGTTATGGGCATTATAGTGCACAAACAAAACTCGAGGTTCTTGCTCACGTATACGCGCCTGCAATCCTGAGATTTTCCAAAAACAATTGATGCTCCATCGTCGAACTGGCCTATTGGTTTTGAAAGAAGCAAAAAATTCAGGACGAAAATGTTGTCAACAAGATCAAATAAAGTTTCTACTTGAGTGCTTGCCGTTGAAAAGAATCTGCTGAAAGTTGAAGTTGACTATATATAGGGTGTTTGATTATTTCGAATGGGTAATTTTCTTACTTAGGATTTCTCGAGTGGTTCAGGTTACCCACTCAACCCACTACTTCTGCCTTTTGTTTATGTTAGATTCTGGTAAAAGTAGAAAATGACAAATGCAAGCCTCTCGAACTTTGCAAAAGTTTCGGTCCAAAGATTAAAGTAAATATATTCTTGAACAGCATCAACAGCCGATTCGATAAAGCCACTTTTGTCTGTCCGTCTATCTATTTGAACTTCTAGATCTCGGAGACCAGAAGATCTAGAGCAACCGAACTATGTAGTAAACTCCTATTGTCTGTACGCAGATCAAGATTATTTCCGCAATTAAAACTTTTGCTCTGAAATTGGCATAAAGATCGGATAATAAAAAGTAGAGTTATAAAGGTTATAAAAACGTTGCATACTTGTTTGCAATGTTAATGCTCTGTTAATTAACATAAGAAAATGCTATTAAACACTAATTGCTCTAAATAACGGGTATATCGAAGTCGGGCAGGACCGACTTTAACTTTTACCAAAATATTTGACTTAAGTCGAATGGACCAGTTCAAAAATCCTTGGTACTTCCATCATGAAGTTGTACCGAAATATGCGTGGTAAGTCGAATTAAAGTTTTTTCCTGCTTTTTCAACTTTTTGATCCTGTGATCCTTAAGTAAAGAGTTCGAATTATGAGCCAGTTTGAGCGACCCGGTAATCCCAAACCTTAGCGGCACTAAGATGAGGGTTCAATTAAAGGGGACCTAAAACTAAAATCACACAAGTCTCTTGACTGCAGAGAAGCTTGTTAGGTCTAATACTTTATTACACTTCACTTGGCCCTTTCACTTAATACCTTGGTCCTGGGCCAAAGCAGCTGCAACAGCCAAGAGAGCGAAAAAAAATAAGTTATGTAAATGAAATGCGCTTTGCAATTGCTTTTGGCTTTGGGGTCTGGCTCTCCATTTCCTACACTGCGCAAAAATGTTTTGTCCTGGTCCAAAAAATGGCAAGTGGCAAGTGGAAGCGCGTGCAAAAATAATTTATGGAGGCCATCAACAACCCTTAGAGCTGAAATGATAGATGGCGTGCCAGAATGTCTGCCATGCCAGCCTGCCAAGCCAAAGTCGAAGGAAAGTTAACCCAAAATCCAAAATATGCTGCGGGCGCTATATTTCTCGCACTCACTGTCAGCAGTGCGAGAGAGCGAGGGAGATGGAGAGAGGGAGATGGAGAGTGTCGAGCACTTTTCGAATTGAAATGTCGTTTTGGCTGGCGCTAGAATTTTTCATTGCCAATTGCTTGGCAGGCTTGCGGAGCGACGGGGAGCGAGACGCTGGCATATTTCTCGAGAGCCAACACAAATGTCACATCAATCTTGTGTCCAGCGTTGCGTAAGAAGTAAAGAAAATATTCATTTTGTTTTCCCCCGAAAAAAATGAATCAAGACTCGCGCTTGACTGCCGCTTGGCGAAAATGATTAATGACCTGGCCAAGCTGGGCGAATTTTAAATGCAAAACGGCAGGCAAAATATTTTGATTAAATGAACATGTTAAGCTAGTTGGTCTAGTGCAGCGATGGGCAGGTAGTGGCCCGGTTTTTGAATCAAATTGAAAGTGTGTTCAGCTCAGTTGCGCGCTTCCCTTAGATTTTGGTGCCCCCAAATATTTTATTTCAATTAATCCTTGGTTGCATCAACAGCTTGCAATCAACTGGCACATCGATCAAGTGGGACTTAAAATATCTAAATAAGACCCCAGGCCTATTACACCCATAAGCAAACAAAGGCCAAGTCAAAACCTCATTATCGTGCCAGGCATTAATCAGTTGGTCACCTCCATCCCCCGCGCGCGTCTCCATAGATATTGTTGTGGTCAACAAAGTCCATGACTTTATTAATTGCTGCTCATTAGCGCTCTGGGCTCATCAATCAAACTGACCACAAGCAGCCGACCCAACTCTGACTCGAATATGTGCAACATGGGACCCGGACTCAAACTTCCTGTCCCTCTCCGGGTGCACGCTGACCCGCAGATGCAGATAAAACATAATTTAGTGGCAGCCAAGTGCAGATAAGCCTGGTGGCTCTGACAAACTGCAGACAGGCGCCCATATTCGTGTCCGGGTATGGGGACATGGTAAGGCGCCTTCGAAAACTTTGTCGCCATTGGACATTATCGCAATTTCTAATCGAAGGCTCAGCAGAAGCAGCAGCAACAGCAGCAACAAAATGATTGAAATTCAAGCCTCACCCAAGCGGCAGAAAATAATAAATGACCTGCGGCCACAGCGGGAAACCCAAAAACATTGATGGAGAGCTGGGAGCGGGCAGCGGGCAGGGGAGCCACTTGTAACTGAAAACCCCCGGCGAGGGTCGAGGCTGAGCATGTGTAAAGTTTCCAAAAGAGAGGACACACACACTAATTAGCGGCCATTGATCATTTTGGCTTGGCGCCTGGGTGTGACAACCCAATGCACTGGGAAAGGCTAACACCAAAAAAAAAGTATGCGATAAGACATTTTTTGTACGAAGAGCCGTATACTCTTTACGGTCAAGTCTTGTGATATAGATAGGTAAATATTTTAAACTGAATATTTGATTATGATTTTATGGGTCACTCAAGACAGAACCTCCAAACCTGAAGGCAATTTGGAAATTGCATTTAGTGAAAATTATTATATTCAGACCAAAGTATTGAACAAGTTCTATACTTTCCTGACCTTCGCGTCTTCGAAATACCTGCTACTAAGAGGCCAATATGTTTAACAGCCTTTCTTTATGTAAATTAACAGAGCACTGATTTGTGAGTAACCATAAAACAGTCCGACAAAACGACCAACTTTGTGAGGTGCAGCCTTTTCGATGTAAAAATATGATAAATTGATGTTCACTGATTCCAAAAGTGGTTGCAGTTTATCTCCATCAGATCTTGTTCTCAAGATATGGCTGGAAAAACCATTTTGTCGAAGTTTTGGCACTCTAGAAATTATGAAGGCTACACTAGCGATTCATTTCTGGATTTATGAGCAATAAGCGATAGAGCACATATCAATGCATGCTTAAAAAATAAAAGGCTCTATAAAAGTATAGCGGAATGTGTCTTAATTGACCTCTAAAGTCAGACTAGTTATAATCGTTTTATGGCATTTTTTTCAAAATTGATCACCACTTTAAAGCAAGTGCGAATATTAAATTAATATTTTAGATATTTGAGCCTGTAGTCAAACATTTCATTTAATTATGTGATTCTTATCTCACATAAATCTGCTAATTTTGCAAAGTTACAGTCTTTTTAAGACGAAAATACATATTTATTTTTATCGGAGGACATTTAGATTCGTACTTTTATAGGAACACTCAAAAAGCTACTTGATTCAACATAGAATTTTTGAAAAAGACAGGCAGCTGTAAACAAATAACATTCAAGGTTTTTATACCCTGTTCCCATTGAAAATGGGAAAAGGGGGATCATGAAAATTGTGCAAAAGTATGTAACAGGTAGAAGGAAGCGACCCTATGAAGTATATATATTCTTGATCAGCATCAACAGCTGAGTTCATTTAGATTTGTCCGTCTGTCCGTCCGTCTGTCTGTTTCTATGCTATCACCTCCGTCAGTTTTAAAGCTATCCTCACCAAACTTTTTACGAAGTTTTTCGGTACAAATACGCTGCACATTTGTCGGAACCGGTCGGATCAGATGACTATAGCATATAGCTGTCATAGGAACGATCGGTCGAAAAACTAGTCTTAGTGAGAAAAACTTTTTTGTTTTTAATGGAAACGCCTCCAAAGTACGTATTTCTTAGTTTACTATTCTTTCCCATGATTTTTCTAAGTTAGGTGGAAATCGGATGACTACAGCATATAGCTACCATAGGAACGATCGGTCGAAAAACTAGTTCGAGTGAGGAAAGCTTTTTCGTTTTTGATGCAAACGTCCTTTTTATTGGCAAATCCTTATTTTATATAGTTTAACACATTTATACAAGGCTTTATTGAAATCGGATGACTATAGCATATAGCTGCAGTATGAATGATCGGTCGAAAAAAAAGTTCTAGTGAGAAAAACTTTTTTGTTTTAAATGGGATCGCATCCAAATTTCGTAATTAACAGTGTATTATGCGTTTCCATGATTTCACCAAGTTTGGTCGAAATCAGACATCTGTATAGTAGAGATCCCATAGAAAAGTAAGGTCCAAAAAGTAGTCTTAGCTAGAAAAACTTTTTTGTTTTCAATGAAAGCTGCAAGGGTATACAAAACTTCGGCCGAGCCGAAGTTAACTTCCCCTATTTTTTTAAATTATCTTAGCTTAGAAATTCAATAATTGTGGCCGGGTGAGTGCGAACGCTGTGCAAGAGGTCGAGGGTTCGATCCCGCCTCGGGATCACTCACCCGGTCACCTTTATTATTTGTTGGCGCTATTATGATAAAAGAATCTCAAACTTTGATGTTCGTATTCGGTGTTAAAGTGAAGGCCACTTTCTCTTGTGCGAAAATAAGACGCACTCAGGCCAAGACATTGAACATTTGGTTGTTCTACGCCCAGGCAAAAAACTGTGTGCAAGTCGAAATAAAAAGGACATTGCTTATTGCCACCCAAATCGTCAACGCACTTAAGTTTTGAGTCTCGTCGAAGACAATACTTGCAAGGGGTTTTTGAGAGAAACACATATTAGCCTATACAAATGCGGAAAAATAAGTACTTCGGATATAACTTCAATCGTAGGCACAGATCTCGAATCCAAACACTCATATAAGCTTTTTCAAGCTGTTACAAAAGCGCGAAACGCCAATATCTTCTAGAATTATGGTGTTTCGTTATTGGTTAAGTGGATGTGTCATCTGGATTCCATTAGAACGGAAGAATGTTGGGCCAATTTTCCATGGCAAGAAATGCTGAAACCGATATTACAAATTGTGTCCCACTTTGAGATTGGCATGATGTCGGAAGAAGCTTTGGAAACAGCCTAAAACACACTAGCAAAAATTCGCGGTTAAATACGATGGAGGATCTCTTGAACTCGTAGTTAGTTTCTTCGGATCCAGCTATTACAAAGTTTGTGCAAAAGTTTAGCAAATTAATCCAGCAAAGCATTTTTGTTTGACAAGGAAGCCCAAAATCTCCTTTCAGAATATCATGGAGAACCAGAAAACCTGATTTCGATTCGGAGAACTCAATCCAAGTATATTTTTCTATTAAATATTTATAAGCAACAAAAGTATATTAAAACAAAAATATATTCGTATCGTATGTTAAAAAAAATTATAAAAAGAAATATTTTTCATATAAAAAAAATATTTTAACATGTTGTTTTAAGGGTTAATATTGCATAAAAATAATCAACTTTGTTAAGTCTTATAAATATTTTTGGTCCACCCTGTACAATCACTACTTATCAACCTACTGAAACTAACTCAATTCTACAGTCCGTCTAGGACCATCAAGTAACCAATATACCTTACCAATTAAAAGAAAATTCAAATTCAATTGAGCCATATCCCAAAAACCATATCATTTCATAAAATTAAGTCAGCTTGAATAAAATAATCATAATCATAATCTTAAGCACTTTCATTATCATATTCAGTCGCCTTTGTCAGGGGTTGATTTCCACGACCCCCAACTACTTAATAGAGTTGTCTGGCCCAGCGTGAGCAGCTGATGCCGTGGCGATAACTGACAAACAGTTTGAAGTTTTTTTAATTGGCCATCTGGTCTGGTATTTGTGGTGGCGCCCGTCACAAGAGCGAGTCTAATTAACCACAGTGAAATGTGTAGGACACACCGCTCCGTCCCGCTTAATGACCACAACTCATAAACATAATTCACCAGAAGCAAAATTCAATTGGCCAAAGCTGCAGCACTCTTGAGTCCCACTCGGAGTCGGTGTAAGAGTCGGAGTCAGAGTCGGTGCGGTCAAAGTGCCATAAATAAATTAAACCCATTTAACATGCGTCATAAATTTATAAACAATACACCCAAAGCTAATTAGCCGACACGAAAATTGCTACGAATGTAGCCAAAAGAGACAGAAGCGAAAGAGTGAGTGAGCGGGGAGTTGTGTGGGCCGTAGTGTAAATGTTGGGCATCGTATTGCATACTTTGGGGCGCTTAAGCGGGGCGCACAAGCACAAAGCGAAGCGTTAGTACAGTGGAAAAGAACTCCGTACAATGACACAGGTCCGTTGGTTTCGATTCAATGTGAATATCTTTTTGCTTTTGTTTGCTTTTGTTGCAAATAAGATGACCCCGAAATTGTGACAATTTGTAGAATAAAGCTTATCAGGTAAACCATTTCTGGTAAACCATTAAGTTAATCTGTAGCAAACCTTTGACATTTTACTTCCTTTTAACTCAACATGAAAGGTTTAAAGCTGATTAACTCCGTCAATTTTGTACAACAACCACTTTAACAAATTTGCTGTTTAGTGGAGTTTAGTGTAAAAATAAAATATTAAAAATTTTTTTGTAAAATTACGGTTGAGGTTCAGACCGATTTCATTAAAATCGGTTCAGTGTAACTGGAGATATCATGGCCGCCAGTTCGGAAAACGTGGTTTCGAGATAAATGCGTTGAAAGTTTGCATTTGCTTGGCAAATTGGGTCACCTTGGGTCATTAAAAGGGCTATATCTTCTAAAGTATTTCGAATTTCAAAAAATCCATTTTCTATTTTGTTTTTAGGAATCGAAAACATATTAGAGTCTCCACCACCCATTGCATAGTTTCGGGCACCTTATATATATATGATATATATCTTCATTGAAAAAAATCGCAGAATTGCTTGGGATAGTTCATTTCAAAGCTAAGGAGTGGTATAAAAAATAAAACGGATTCCCCGAAAAACGCTCCCAAAAAGGGTAAAAATTGGCACTTTTTGCAATTTTAATCTCAAATTACTAAAAATCTCGACGTGATGGGCAATTTCTGAAAGCGCAGTCTTGCTTAGAGTCACTACCAACCCTTCCATATACTGAAAAAAAATCGAATTTTGTTGCCTTGTGCAATTTTCCAAGTATAATAAGTTCATCAAAATATCGTAGAATTGCTTGAGATAGTATATTTAAAATTAAGGAGTGGTACTTTTTGATAATGCCAAAGAGTGACTCTCTGACAGAAGAATAAATACAAAAAAAAATGGCTCCTAAAAAGGCTTAAAATAGGCTTTTCAAGAAACAGTAGTTGCTAGCAGTCTCATGGTCTAGTAAAGTAAAATGGCTTGTCTAGTTGACACAGCCCCAAGACTTGTCACGTTGACACACCCCCACAGGGCCAAAGCTGAGCTTCTCTCAATTTCTTGGCTTGTGCGCTTCTACTTTTCGCACAAGAGAAAGGGACCTACAGTTTAACGCCGAATCTGAACGGCAGCTTGGGAAGCTTTTAATGGCTAATTACTACAAAGCTGGCGCCAACAGCAGAGAGGGGTGACCGGGTGTAAAGTTTATTCAAAGAAAAAACTTTTCATTAGATGTTCCGAGGCGGGATCGAACCCACAACCTCTTGCACAGCGGTCGCGCACACTAGCCGCTGAGCCACCCGGTCGAGGATTGATTATAATTCAATAATCAACAGAAATCAACAATGGCTTTGTACATATGAGCAGCATGGTTACTCAGATAGACTATTTTGAAGTCCTCCCGGTACATATCCTCAATAAGCTTCAAACGCTGATGTTATGGACCATTTCCGAGAACTGATTCGTTTTCAGCAGACAAAGTTCAACTTAAATCACCATCAACCCTCTAATATACTGAAAGAAGTAAAATTTTGTTGCCTTGCGTAAATTTTGGTTGAATCCAGTACCAAAACCGAAATAACAGTAGGAATGATTCTCTGCACTCACAAAATACAACTGGCAGGGCACTTGATCAATCGGGATCGAACTTATTCCAAGAGCTTATGTTTTCTTCTTGAAAGTACTTAAACTATGAGCGAAATTGTCTGAAATCTAAAAACGAACGTAAGGATTATTAAAATGAGAACAAACGCTTTTGAATCAAGAACTATGCGCAAGTTTCAATAGCATAACAAATTTGAAAAAATTTTATCATATGCGAACATATTTCAAGAACAGCTAACCCATTACTTGCGAGATCCAGCCACGAGGTGTTTAAAAATTATCTTTTGCTAAAAAGCATGGCAATAAAATACAACAGTCCACTTAAATCGTATGGGCCAGTGGAACGGCTTTTCTCTCTTCTCTCTTTTTAACTACGTTTTGTCGCTCTTTACCCCCAAATTTCTCGGGGACCAATTAACCGATTTGGGTGAACTTTTATTTCTGTCATATCCTATCACCCAAATAATCAATCGATTGCTGAGAGATGGAATCTCGGTGTTATTGTGGCACTGATTCTGCTGCAATATACTCCATACTAGCTTCCCAACAGTTGTCCTAAAAATTTTCACAAATTTTTTCAACTTTTGACGAGAATTAGAGAGAGGCTTTGTTATAATAGAAAACCAAGAATAAAGTGATTTAAGACTTCCATAATCCATAACAAAGTAAAAACTTCTGGGATGCCACATAGTGTAGGTTTTAGATGTAGTCAAATGTAACATTGTGGCATACCACAAATTTTTCGTGCACATCAATCTTTTCAATAACGGGTAAAAAACCGTTTTTTCGAGGTTGATATCATAAAAAAATCATATGTCTTAAACTATGTATCCTATAATAAGATGTAATACGTCTTTGGAAAGAGAAATGAAACACATTTCCAACGGTGTATTACATAACAATCTCGGATACAAATCGAGGGAGGTACATGAAAAACAAATCTATTTTTTTTCTGTTTTTTGCGACTTCACCGTAATTGGAAAGAAAATTAGTCGGTCAAATATGTATGAAACTATTTAATTTTAGTATGCAGTTTCAAATAACAATTAATTTTGCGTCTTCTGCAACTTAGTTTATTAAAATCAAGTTATATTTGATTGAGTTATTTAACTTTTTAGGAAAAATGTCATAAAAAGCCTTATAAAAACTAGTAGGAAAGTCGGCCAAGCCCGACTGTAATACACTCTGTACCCACAAAAGTCTTTGCTCTGTATAAAGTTAGATGCTGCAGTAGCAGCTGAAAGCAGCGCTGCTACTGCGCTGCTGCAGAGAAGTTTCTTTTGCTTATATCTTGACAATCGGTTATCCGATATTTACCAATCCTTCGGTGGAACGATAAAGAAACCCGATTACTAAATATGTCCAAAAAGTCCGAACCTTCTATCTATAAAACTGCCGGAGATATGACGTTTTTTCTAAATTTTGGGGGCGGGAGGGGGCGTGGCACAAGTTGAAAATAAACTTGATCTGCCTACAAGCATATGAAGCTTATGTCCCATACATGTCAATCATCTATCTCTAACCATCTCTGAGATCTATTTATTCATATGAACAGACGGACTGACGGACGGACAAACAAACCGACACTCTAAGAAACTCAACAATTTTAGGGTCGACAGTGCTATAATGGCGCGACTCATCAACATATTGCGGATATTTTGTTATCCGGAAAACGTTAATAACTTTGCTAATTATGGACCGATTTTAGAAATTAGGAACACGTTTTAACCGTGAAGATTTGTTCTTTTTAAATAATTATACAAATTTATTGGGTTTCAAACCAAATAGTGTTCAAAAAACGACACCTAAAAACTGGAAAAAAAGCCAAACAAATTTGGTTTACCTAGCAAATACTCCAAGATAAGAAATGAAACCTCTTAAGTCAAATATGGTATGTTTAAAGACCTAAATTTCCTCTCTCCAAAACTGTTAACATAATGCAAATCATTGGATATATGACGTAGTTATGGGCGTATAAGTGAGTGCTTGAGCAAAAAAATGTTTTTTTACCGTTATTCAAAATTTCGATGTGCATCGAAAAGTTCTAGTATGCCACAAAAATCTACTGAACTATATCTACAACCTACGCCATGTCCCATCCCAGAAGTTTTGTTTTAATTTTTTTTGTCACACAGTGTAATCTAGGCCGATTTCGGAGATATATATATCATATTTCGGATCAGTATTATTATTTCATTTAAGTAAGTCGAAAAACAAATACCCAAATTTATTTATTTAATGCGATTATCTCAAAACGAGATTATTTCGACTGGTTCCGCATGTAGATGAACGATTTTACAAAAAAGTGAAGATGGACCGAGCTTACGCAAAAAAAATAGTCGGATTTCAAAACCTAATGCAACCCTACGTCTCCGGTTTTTTCGAACCAACTTCAAACATAGAGGCAGATTAATTTATTTCATCCATTTCAGATACGACGTTTCTGAGGAAAATCCTGAACTATTGGACCTCCTTTTTTAATTTTATTTACCTTCTTAGAAGGGCGCAGCAACAACAACCGAAACATAAACTACAAAAATAACAATTTTAGTTTTAATTTAATCTGTTTTCTATTCAATATTGAAAATTGTTTGTCGAAATTTATTATAGTTATTGATTAATTCTATTTTAAGCTAGGCATTATAAAATGGGCACCAGATCAAGTAATTAGGGATTGCAAAAATCTTACTTGCAGGTAGAATTTTGTAATTGAATTAAGTATTTTCATGCTTACCTCACTTAATTTAGGTAAAAAGTTCTTCAAAAATGAAAGCCACTCCTGAATACCAGAACAAGAAAGAAAGTCGTTCAACCCCGACTATAACATACTCTGTACTTGTGAAGTGCTGCCCATCACCGTTGCGACCGGTGCTGCCCATAATAGTTTGTATTCCTTGTAACTCGACAACCATATATACGATCTTTACCATTCCTTTGGCGGATCGATAACTAATCTTGATTTCTAAATATGTCCAGAAGGAACGAATCTTCTATCTATAAAACTGTGGGAGATATGACGTTTTTTCCAGACGGACAGTCAGACAGACATACGGGCTTTTATAAAATCCTTTTTTTCCATATTTTTTTCGAAAATTTACAAGAGACTTAAACAATATTTTTCTACTTGCATTTCGGTAGCTGCACTGCGACAACCACAGTTGTCCGTTAGCCATTGGGTTCGGTTGTTTTTCTTTGGCTATTTGGTTGGTCGCTTGGCTGACTTGCTTCATAAATAAAATGAATTCGTACTCAACCCGACAGCCATAAATAATAAAGTGCAAAGCCCCCCCTCTCACTCTCTCCCTCTCACCCACGGCAGCCAAACACTGGTGTATATATCTCGGTTTGGTCTCAAAGTCTGGTCAGACTTTTGCTTTGGCAACACTTTCTGCTCCGTGAATTTTAAGATTTACGCTGACAACTGACAGCAGGAGCAGTGGGTGAGGGTGCTCGGGAGCTCAGCTGTTTGTGAATTATGTGGTGTTAGTTGGAAATGGTCGTTGTTTTGTCTAGTTTGAAGAAGTAATTCCCTCCGATCAGCATTGAGTAATTAGTCTAATAACCCTTCCGCTTTCCCCTGTCCCACAGCTGGCTTATGTACTGCATTCGAACGGGTTGCACTCATTAAAAAGAAGACGCTTCCGACATATAAAAACTACATTGGTTCCACTTTGCGGGGGCGCAGACAGCCCCATTAACATAACTCAACACAATCGTCGACACACAGACAAACAGACAGCCCTTTGGCCCCCACACCCTCCCGCTGTCAGGTCGTAAACATTGCTTTCTTTGGTTTTTAATTGGATTTTATTATGCCAAGCCGAAAGTTAGCTTGTCTTGATATATTTATGATTATTATGTTGCCGTGTCTTTAGATTTGGCTGTTTTTTTGTTTTGGGGTTTTAGTGAAGTAGGGTTACCAAAGCCACCAAAGAAACTAAAGGGGGGAGAAGTTAAAAAAGAAGTGGATTTGTATTCCTCTAAAAGATAGGAGCTGTTGGGTTCTACGGGATGAAAACAGATTCGAAGAATAAAGTTCTTATATATTTTGCTGTGCAAGTGCAAGACTCTTCTGATTTCAATTTTACCTTTTTCGTATATAAATTGCATATATATGTACATATACATATGTGTGATATACATATACTATATCTTTGGCCGGAACTTCTCCAACCGCTTCGCAACCCTGCCCCTTCAGTTTTTTATTCACTTTGGCATTTGGTTAATTGCTTGGATGAGCAACTAATTTTGATGGCAGTTCAAAAGAGCAGCGGCATAACAGATGAAATTTATATGCAGCGGGAGGCCAATGCATGTGTAACGGCACTTAGGGATCCTTCCCCGTAACCCCCCAACATAAAAGATAAAACGTGGCGCTCACAAAATCCAAAATGAAAGAGAGCCAACGACACGCACTTATTTAAATGTGTGCGGTTGGGGGGTGTCTGTGCCGTTGCCTTTTGTGCAGTCAACAATTTTCATGCTTGAGCGATTTGCCGAGGAGACGAGGGATAGGGAAGCGGTGTAGCAGGCGGCATAATTAGTTCAAACGGAAGCTAATTTATGTTTTGGCAGTTATGTTTAAATTAATGTTACAAAAATTAAATGCTCATAAATAAAACAAAATTTATGACCGAGCCCTGTGACAGCCCCAGAAGAGACCTTTCCTCGGTCCTCAGTTTTGTTCGGGGTTTGTCGTGGGCGTTGGCGAGGCGACCTAAGGAGCCGGTGGTAGGGTGAAAGCCATTTGGAAATTTCTTAATGTGTGTGAAGCAATTTGTTGTTATGTTCTGTATTTCTGTGGCTGAAACAAAACGAGAATTCCAACAACGTGTTTAGAGTCCATTAATGGTCTCCTGCTCGCGGCACTTAATGCCCACTGACATGGCCAGAGTAGACGGAGACGATATATTTATGGGTGAAATGGTGAAATGATATGGGTAAAAGTGAGTTTGCGGTTCGCAAACAAAGAACATAAAAAATAAAGGCATCAAGCGAAATTTATGTTCATTAAATCTTATATTAAAGGATTAAGTAACTTCAGGGACAGACGTCTAATGATTTCAAAGTTTAGCATAGATGTATACAAAGTGGACCCAGAGGCTTAAGATGATCGATTGTTACTCCGTTTATAGACAAAAAATATATCATGATAAATGCCCGTAAAAATATGTCAGCTTTATATCCCTGAATAATAAAGTAATGAAAGTCAGTTGTGCAATCGTCATATATAGTCCACACTGTACATTCACTTAGAAGATCTGAGCAGTTGAATATATTCCAAATGAGTTAGTGGTAAGCCAAGTATGTTATAAAAATTGTTTTTCCTGAATTATTAATATTCATGAGCATAGCATACTTTAAAGGGCATCTAACATGATAATAAGCCCAAATTACACGGATCAGGTATCTCTCTGCTGAGTTTTCGTCTAAGTATCTGTCAGCCCGTGTAAACAGGTGTCTGTTGAAATTAAACGGACCGCACAGCAGAGCGCTCAATGAACCATTGGTCTTGTAACTGATTCAACAGAGCTTCTCAGGCATGTGTTAATGCTGAACTGAGTTGCTCAGCTTAGTTTTTTGACACTGAGGTCTGAAAAACTCAGCTAAGCGATAGCTTTCGATGAAAATCGAGCTTTCAATAAAAGTTACTTATTACCGGTGAGTGTAAGCAGACTCAAGGTCGAGGTTTGATTATAGTTCAATAATCAATCTTATGGTGCTCACTTTGATTACCATATCCATTAGCAAAAATGGTCTCGAGAAAAACACACAAAAATACTAAATTCGTATTTTCTGCGTTGTTATCGATAGCTCAAGAAAGAGTACAGTTAAATCTATCTTACCATTGACTATAATATATCAGAATCCAATCGGCGCTATCGGAATTTCCAAAGCAATGAGACGGACAAAGCGCGAATAATTTCAATTTTAATAAAGAAAATAAGCCTTAAGTGATTTTTGGGCCATACCTTCAGATTTGGGGGTGTTAGGAAAGTATCATGTATGAGGAAATGCTATAATCGACCTGTCTTCAGCATACTCGGAGTCATTTTAAATGATGATTTTTGGGGTAACAATACCATTTTACAATACAAGCGCGAGCTTAAGTTAAAGTCCGTCCTCCCCTTCTTCGATATACCCGTTACTCAGACAAAAATGTGTTAAAAAGCCATTTCTTTTGTGTAGCTCACAGCACCGAAAAGAATGCAACGGTTCTTTGGAAGCCCCATATGATCTTATAACTCCGCTATTTATGATCCGATCTTTATGAAAATTTAAGCCCAAGTGTGGCTCAGCGGCTAGTGGGCGCGACCGCTGTGCAATAGGACGTGGGTTCTTATTAAAAGTTTTTTTCTTTGAATAAAACTTACTCACCTGATCACCCCTCTCTGCTATCGGCGCCAGCTTTGAAGTAATTAGCTATGCAAAAGCTTCTCATACTGCCGTTCGGATTTGGCGTTAAACTGCAGGTCCCTTTCTCTTGTGCGAAAATTAGAAGCGCACAAGCTTATCATCCGGGTGACCAGAGAGAGTTTTTGAATGATTTTCTATGTTCCAGTCCTTTTTTTTTTCCAAAAAACCAGATGCTTGGCAGAGACTTGGAGATTTGTTTGCCGCTCAAGTCAGAGCTCATCATCCTTGGAAAGTGTGCCAAAGGAAGGCTGACTATCCAAACGTCACCCGCAGCGATGAGAAAGCTTGCCAATTAAAAACGAAGCGCAACCAAATGTTTGAACCACGTTTTTGAATTTTATTAAGCTTTTTAACTTCTATTTTCTTAAGGACTACAAAGCTAAATAGTGTTGAGGTTCCGACTTGGCCTTTGTCGAGTATTCAGAAGAACACGATGTATAAATTTTTATCCGATCAATCCTTTTCAGGATCTAAATATCTTATTGTGTTAACAACTTTAAGTATAGTCGGCTGAAGTCTTAGTTAAGCGGCTTTGACCCCCCAAAAACTTATTTTGACTGATCAATAGTAATGAAATTCAGAATATTCTTTTGAAAATTAATCACATTAATTGCTTTTATACTCAAATTTGGTAAAACTTGCGTCAAACCAAGTTTCGAACCAAAACCTTCTCCCAAAAATCAAAATTTACGATTTTTAAACATGACTGAATTTCTAGAAGCGATAACAAATTCAAAAATTCGGCTTATATTTTAATAAAATGACTCTAAAATCGTAACTTCTATTCCAAAAAGGTTAAAAAATGGCAAAAATTAAAAAAAGCTTGACAAAATCAGCGCTTGAGCAATTTCACGGTTTTCTACTTAGCCGCCCTAAGATTCAAGAACCCACCGCTACTATCTGTATTCTCTAGTTACTTGTCCATTCAGAATCTAGCATTACTAAATTCGGGTATGCGCAATAGGAATATAGTCCATTCATGTTTGATTAGAGAAATGTTTCCACACTATCCATGAATTTTACCCATGAGCTCAGTACTGATGTCCATTGCAGCAAATTTATGACAGAAAAAGTCTCCTTTTTAATGGAAGCCCTTCCAAGTCAGAGCTGATTTTAGAACTGATTCTGAAATAAAAAATTTTGCTCTGCTCTGTCTTTTACAAAAATCCCATAACCTTACAGCCATTCTTTTGCAAGGAAAATACCTTTCAAATTTAGCAACGCAATATGTCAATTACTTTCAACAATGCTGCCAACTGTGTCCAGCAAACACACACACACAACAAATGAATGAAAAATGAATTTAATTGCCCTATGTTGAGTGTCAACATTTTTGAAATGGGTTCGCATTTGTATCAGACACAAAAAGCTGGGGCGGATTGAGGCAACTTTTCTTTCTGTTCCTTTTTTTTGCCATGTACATTTTGCAACATTTTTATGACATTAACAGCAGTCGAACAACTTTGACCTCTGTGTTTGCCATTTTGACCCACATCATGGTTGAGGGAGGGGGCAGGTCAGCCCGAATCATGCGTGTGTCGAAATCGAACTTGGAGTATTTTTTTGGTGCATGTAAGAATTTTCCACATTGTTTGTCCGAGCGGCCGCATCAAAGGCAACAACTCGGACTCCGATTCTGTCGGTTGCAGGCAGCAGCAGCAGCCGTAACCGCAAAGAGCAACATAATGAAAAGTGTTTGGTCATTTATTGTTTAAATGTCTGACAGCATGTTGACAGCCAAATGCCAAAGTAAGTTGTCAGACAGCAGAGAAAACGTAAAACGAAAACGAGACCACGATGGCGTCTGGCCAGGGCAGAGTGAACTGTTGAGTGGGTTCTGATGGAGCTGGTTGGTTGCGGAAAACTTTTGCAGTGGTTTCTTCTGTCAGTTGGGAAGTTGAATATGCAGACGACAGTTGGCTTTGATGTTGTAATTTGATTGACTTGTGGCCTGTAAAGGGTTAAGTGAGGCTACAAATAAATCAGCAATAATTCGCATTTGTGTAGTTTTGAACGTTAACAGTCGTTGAGCACAATTTGAGGTGGTAGGTTGAGTCAAAGCTAACCCTTGGGAAGCATTAAATGTTTTGGACTTAGGGGACTTTCATCCGGACTGGAATATCTTTAAGCCACGACATTTTCGTTACTAAATAGGAAAACTACAACAAAGTACTTTCCATTTTAGACGAAGTAAGTGCCCCAAACAACAACAACAAAAGTTAATCTAAACTAGCAACCTTAACAATGACCTAGCATTTCCAATTTAATCTCTTTCACTACTCCTCTATCCCAATCATCCTTAATCCCACCAAAAACGCTCACTTAAATTGCACTTGATCAATGTTTGCCCATTCAACTTGCTGGCAGTTCGCTTCATTCCTGCCCAAACGCACAAATGAGTTGTCTGCCTCAAGTATCAAGTAGACTTAGGATCGTATGACCATATAACAACAAGCTAACCCACAAATACCTCTCGAGTGCGCAGTCGCATTATTCAAATGCCCATCTAAGCCGAAGCGCACGCCAAGTTGGCCAAAAGCGAAAAGCGCACGAAGAGAGAGACAACAGCAACATGGAGAACTGTCAGTTGAAGCTGACACACAAACTGACAGTTTGAAATTGAGGTTTTCTCCATGCTGACAGCGTAACACGTCAACTTAAGGAGGCATGAGGCCGAAGTGCCTGTCTAGATACAAATAGACAGACCACGGCACCGGGAAGAAAAAATGAAGATAGTTGAAAGGAGAGAGGGAGAGAGCGCGAAAGAGGACCGCGGACAGCAGGCAATTTGACAGCTTAAACACACGAGCATGTCAAAATGATATGATCGCTAAGTGAGCGCAAACACAGCACCCAGGGAGCAGATACAACCTCTACACCAGATGAGAATTATACCATACCCATAATCAAGCTCAAGTGTTGCATCTACATACAAAACTTTTGCCTGTCAGCGAGCTCCCAAGTGGAGCTGCTGGGGCTGGGCTGGTTGGTCGGTCGGTCGGTTGTCGGTCTGTTTCTGGGTCTGGGTCTGGCTTTGGGCCTGGGTAACTTATCTCGCTGACTTGGCGGTGTGTGTGTGTGTGTGTATGAGTGTGTGCTCAGCCTGCGTGTTGCTTTTCATGTTTACATTAATAAAAGTCAAAGGTTCTCGAAACTGACATATTGTAATTTATGTCTAGTGACAGCTTTATATCGGCGAATACGAATTTTAATCACTTGTTATTTAGCATAAATGAGTTGCTTCTTTCGAATGACTTGCGTTTGTCTTTGAGTGGGGATTAAACGAACCGACGGCCCTGACTAGGGTGAAAGAATTGACTTGTTGGTGCCTTGGCCTCTGGGTAGGTAGAATGCACCTTGCTTGCTGCTTGATGGAATTAACTATGAAAATATTTGGGTAAGTTTTGAAGTCTAACAATCATCCTAAGCTTTTGCTATGTCTAAAATCGGATATATAAATCATAGGAGCGATCGGCCCGATAAGGGGCTTAAGTAGGAAAACCTGTTTCTTTTACTGAATTTTATTTAGAAAGTTCAAAGAAGGTAAACTAAAAGTAAAGTAAATACTAGCCCAGAAGGTAAACATTCTTAGATTTCTTGAGTTGCTGGAACAGCAAGAAAAACTTTCGATACCATATGAAATATGGATCACACTGTAGAGTTGGCAAACTACCGATGGCACTTTAGATATATCGAATCTTTGTCACTATCGTCACTATCGAATTTTTCTTCTTACACTATCCCATTTTTACGAGCATTTTTGGAAGTTTCACATCAATTTCACTCTAAAATAGTTTGCGGCTTGGCAGCTAAAATTTTAAAAGACAGATCTTTAAACAGAAAATGACCAACTGGTTTGTATGTTTTTAATTGAAAATATTTAGAAACGACTATCAAAATATAAGGAAGGCTCGAAGCCAAAAATTGCCCATTGCTGGACCCGAGGTTTAAGAAGCAACTAACGAAAGTATATTCATCGGCAAGCCACCCGTTTGGAATGAATCTCAGACCTATTTAAAGTTCATAATTTATAATTTGTTGGTTAATGTTTGGTTACAAACATGACACAATTATTACAGGTACGGCGGATATATCAGTGTGCTTTCAATTTAGTCCACATTATTTTAGTCTGTTGCTGTCATTTCAAGTGAAAGGTTGTCACACTCTTCTCTCTACGATTGCCGACGACAAATTTATAGGAGGGTTTTTGTTTGCACAGCTCGTTTTCATGTTGCTGATGTTGATTTACATCAACCCAGTCGGACTTGACTGTATGCCAGAAGCACATCCCGTATACAACTTTTGCCACTCAGAAGTAGTTGCAAAAACCTGCAATCTTCCTTTCGCTTTTGTATAGGGGCGAAAAGCAGCAGGCACTGTTCTATTAGAAGGGACGTTTGCATGGATTGTTGTCGTTGGTTTAACTTCGTAAAAACGATCGGCTCTCTCAGCTCCATGCTAAATGCGTGCTATTAGAAAGGACTTTTGCATGTTATGAGAAAGAGAACATGTTCGTAAAAAACGAACGATCGTCAGTCGTCAGGGTCCCATTTCGCAACTTGGTTTCCAATAGCACGGGTGCAGCATGCGTGCTCTTAGAAGGGACGTTTGCTTGTTGTGCAGACTTCTTCGCTTCTAACCTGCTGCCAAAAGGAACGTGCATCAGTTTTAATACAGTTTATATGCCTTCTATTATACTGCAAAAGTTGGTAGTGCATTCTTCCTAGTAAAAAGAAGTGTGCCAGAAGGTATTCATTTGGGAACCACGTTCCGACAAATCCGACTGGGAAGTATGTAAAATGAAAATCTTTTTTTCACACACACACACTAAATTTGTGTGCGCGTGCCCTGTCAGACTCTCTCTTACACACACTCTTTAACATACTCTCTCTAGCTCACTTAGCAAATGCTGTCAGTCCACATTATTAAATGTGCGCCGTACCTATAATTGTAATAATTGTATCATGGTTACAAGATGAATTATTTTAAAGTGACGAGCACTTTCAATTTTATTGATTCTCTAATCTGAAATTGGAGTTGAATAGGTTTAGTAAAGGACACAAAATTCTGACGATAGAAAATACCGAATGGCGCCACTATCCATAGTTTGCCAGCTCTACTACTCTGTATGCTTTTTCGTCCACTAATGTACCAAAATGTACATCTTCATAATTTTGTATAAGCTAAAAGCAATTAGACTTAGCAATAAAAAACTATACTATACAATGTTGTGTATGTTTCTGGAACACCAGTTCTCAACGAATACAAAATACTGGTTCCGGTAGTGGTTCAAGATCGGGTTCTTGACTGACTCTCTGATTAAAAATAGCTTTTTAAGCGTTGGTGAGGGCTGGGATTCCGGTAAATGAGACTATGAGGCTTCACTGTGAACCGGCACGGTTAGACTAAAACCCGGCTAAGGTGGTTCAGAACCATAATTCAAAAATGATTTATGATTAGAGCCCTAAATCTAAGATTTGACAAAGATCTTTGTTCTTATATGTAGGCGCACACTATGAAAAAAATTGGAAAATTTCTTCTTCGAAGTGGATGAAAATGGCTTCCGGCCTGAGTCTAAAAAGGGTCGAAATAGGCATTTTAAGCAACTTTAAACAAAGAAACTATAAATTTAGACGTTTCTGAAACTGATTTATAATCTTGATCAGCTTGATGAGCTGAGTTGATATAGCCATGTCCGTCTTTCCGTCCGTCTTTTAGTCTGTTTCTGTGCTATCTCATCCGTCAGTTTGAAAGCAATTTGTCGGAACCGGCCGGATCGGATGATTATTGCAAATGGCTCCTATAGGAATGATCAGTCAAAAAACTAGTTTTAGTGAGAAAACTTTTTTGTTTTCAATGGAAACGTCCTTTTCATTGGCATATACTTATTTTATATACTTTAACACAATTTTACATTGTGTTGTCAAAATCGGATGCTATGGTCGCATATAGCGGCAGTACAAATGATCAGTCGAAAAAGAAGTTCTAGTGAGAAAAACTTTTTTATTTTAAACGGGATCGCCTCCAAATTTCGTAACTGTTAGTTTGTTATGCTTTTCCATGATTCCACTAAGTTTGGTCGAAATCCCATAGAAAATTAAGATCCAAATAGTTAAAAAAACTTTTTGTTTTCAATGGAGGCTGCATGGGTATACAAATTTCGGCCCAAGCCGAAGTTAACTTCCCTCTGTGTTTGGAGATTAATTTTATGTATGTATGCAGATCTTCTTTTTGCAAACGCAAACTGGCTCCATTATCTTATAAAGGGTGATTTCATAGCTATTATCTTTTTGGCAACACTGGTTTAAACAGCTCACGCACGTTTCGTGTTTTGTTTCACTGTCAAACATCTTCAGTTTGGTCTATAATTTAACCATGAATCGTCTTACAAACGAACAACGCTTGCAAATTATTAAATTTTATTATCAAAATGCGTGCTCTGTTAAAAAAGTTTATCGCGCGCTTTTTCCGTTTTATGGTCAGTTTAATCGACCCACTGAAGCGGCTATTCGGGCTATTGTGACTAAATCTCGCACCAAATTTACATTATTGGACATTAAACCACCAACACGCTTACGTAGAGTGCGAACTGAAGAAAATATCGCAGCTGTATCGGCCAGTGTTAATGATGACCATCAATTATCGATTCGTCGCCGTTCGCAGCAATTGGGCCTCTGTTACTCAACAACGTGGAAAATTTTGCGGAAGGATTTAGGTGTGAAGCCTTTCAAAATACAGCTGGTGCAAGAATTGAAGCCGAACGACCTACCGCAACGTAGAATTTTTGGTGAATGGGCTCTTGGAAAGTTGGCCGAAGATCCACTTTTTTACCGAAAAATTGTGTTCAGCGACGAAGCTCATTTTTGGCTTAATGGGTACGTAAATAAGCAGAATTGTCGATTTTGGAGTGAATATCAGCCAGAAGCATTGCAAGAGCTACCAATGCATCCAGAAAAAGTCACAGTTTGGTGCGGTTTATGGGCTGGTGGCATCATTGGACCGTACTTCTTCAAAGATGATGCGAATCGTAACGTAACTGTGAATGGTGAGCGCTATCGTGAGATGATATCCAACTTTTTTTTTGCCCAAAATGCAAGAGCTTGACTTGCATGACATGTGGTTTCAACAAGACGGTGCCACATGCCACACAGCACGCGCAACAATGGACTTATTGGGAGGCGAGTTCGGTGAACATTTTATTTCACGTTCGGGACCGGTCAATTGGACGCCTAGATCGTGCGATTTAACGCCTTAAGTATGCCAAAATTGGACTAAGCGGATGGACCATTTGAGGCGCAGTCACGGTCAACATTTGCATGAAATAATCTTCAAACATTTAATTATATGTACCGTACTATCGATTCCAATAAAGATTTCATTCATTTTTCTGAATTTTATGTGTTTTTTTTTTTGAAAAACTTTCCTATAGCTCTTAAAAAATCACCCTTTAGAACTCTTGGATCAAGAAAATCTGGATCAAAAATCTTATTTTAAGCAAGAATTTAATTCTTGTATCAAGAATTCTCATTCTTATCGAATTTCTGACATCATACATTCTTGATCCAAGTATGCAATTTTCTATTTTTCTCTGAATGTGGGAATACAGCAAGTTGTTATCAAATTTCAAATTGATTTATACTTATTTCAAGAACAAACGATCCAAATTATCTAACTAATTTAATCCGTAAAAAGTAATGGAAGAAAATATGCCAAAAAATTATTTGTAAGGAAAATTGTCGCTGCTGAATTCGTAAACCTTTTGTTATTGGTTTCTTATAAGAGATAAATTTTATGTTTGTATGCAATTCTTCTTTATGCAGATGCAAAACAGGCACCATTATCATATACTTTCTCAGCAAATCTGGGAAATTGAAATTGGATAACTAAGCAGTGCTTATTAAAAATCGCTGAGACAATATTAAATGTGTACTCACTTGACTTTCTGGACCAATACCCGTAGGCGGAGAAAGCCATATGTAATATAGCTATTCGCTTACTTCCAACAATTTGTAGATTTTGAAGACATATTCTGCGTAAAATATATATATAAGAAGAAATCCTTTTACATTTAAACACGATTATTTCTTAATTTGGGATTTAATTTTTTTCTAAGTGTATAATTAACTAACTCAAATTGCTTACTAAACCAAATCTTAATCCATCAAGTGTCATAACACCGTCTAAGCTAGATTTATATCTAACCACCATGACACAAAATCGATTTATGATCGTGTGATTTTGGCTATAACCAAACAACACCTTGAGTAGCATTAATTTAGCCAATTTAAAAGTCCGCTGTCTGCCCAACTTCCTACGATCTACAAGCAACCAACCTACCTACCTACTTCACTTAAAAATACAAAAAGGCAGCGGCTACAAATCAATTGCAACTTGACAACTTAACAGTCTAATCGAAAACAACAAAATGGTTGCCGACCAACTCAATTGACCAGCTGTCCACATAAAGTCCAAATACACTCGCCACCCGTCCTGTGACCTGCCCAGAACTGCCACCGCCTCGCCTGCTGCCCCTTTGGCAGCTGCAGCTCCAGAAATTGTCATATTGCAAGCGCACGCAGACGCAGCGTAAATGTTAAAAATTATAGTTAAACTCATAAATTACAACCGTAGTCAGCCGCTGAAACCCGTTCGCCGATGCGATCGCCCTGACAGCTCTCTGGGTCTTTTAGACAATTTAAAGGCGGCTCGTACTCAATAAACCAAATTCCGCACATAATTAATCGATCCGCTGGAGCAGCGAGCAGGAGAGACCTGGGTGCCTGTGTTTTTTTTTTGTTCCTTTTCATTTTTTCAACAATATTTTGACTTTGAATGTGGGCTTGAGTGAGTTGAGAGGTGTGCGAGAGGCGAAACTTTTTAATAGTCGCGCCATAATCGTAAATCTTTTGTGTCCGACGCAGTGCAACGAACGAACAAACGAACCAACTACATGGCAGGCAAAAGCCGGCCTGGGTCGGCAGTTATAAAGCAAGCGCAATGGTGGACCTTCCCACAAAACAAATCGAGCCAATGTTCACAACTTTATTTATCGCTTGAGAACATTGCGGGGGGGAGGGGGAGTGTGGGGTGATGAGGATGCGGGATGCGTACGCATATATGCACTTATGCATGCAAGAAGCTTTTAAGGATTCACCAAGAAGTTTGTCACTGTGATGAGTAGCCGAGAGTACCGCGGCTGAATCGGATTAGATTTATAGATCCTGAGACGGAACATAAATAAAACCATAAGTGGTGAGGAAGCACGTATAATAGACAACTAACGATATTTTCTTAAAAAGGTTAATGTCTCTACAAACTCTAGATTGCTGTTTCTTCTTTGCAACTTTAATAAAATATACAAACACAATCCAAAGTTAACTTTTCAAATGAGCACGCCGATCAGTTAGGAATTCCACATAACGAGCATTTCGATACAACTTCAAGGGCGAGGGTTGATCCACCGTATTGAAAAGCATGCGTCCTTGAATGCTTAAAACACCATTGATATAATTATCCGATAGTTTTCTATCCAATGGATTCTGTGATTTATCCTTGGCCTTTAGCAAAGATTTTGCCTTTGTCTTGAGGTTCATTCCAAATAGCGAGCCTTCCATCCCGCCCAGCAAAACAAGCAGAATCAATAAAGTGATAGGAAAAACTTTGAAATACATTTTGAGCAAAACTATTTCGACTTCTGACACATCACACTCGGGTGGACAGAAATAGATGTAATCACTTCCTCGATCGGGCATAAACAAGTGCTTAATGCTTAATCGTTCTAATGAGCACCACTTGTGTGCACGTTGAGAGATTTGTGCGATTCTGAAGTGCCACCCCAATTAAATGTCATTTCTATTTTTCGCCTTATCATTTTTCAAAATCCATTGCGATTACGTTTAATCCACTAGCCTTTCCAGCTCACTGAGCTGGAGATTGTGATGGTTTTGGACTGCAAACTGGTCGAGGTGTGCGTGTGTGTGAGTGTGTGTGTTTCCGCTGACTGACAGATTCGGATTCGGTTCGTATGCGAGAGAGTTGGCGTTCGCTTCAAAGGAGTGTGCGATGTCTTTGACGGCAAATGGATTTGCTCACTCCCCGCACACAACAGGCTTGTTCGTATGTATGTCTGCCACGACTATAATCTGACATTTAATTAATAATAAAGTTGACAGTTTGTTTTGAGTGACTGTGACAGTTTTAATTGAGATTTGTTTTCAGAATGCGCTATACAAGCGGGAGTGGGGCTTATGGATTTCTGAGATGCTGTAAGATTTTCCAGCTGTCAGAGCCATAAGCTACTGTGCACAAAGATGCGTCGCTGCTTTTTGTAATGTATTAGCAAAGTTGATGTGTTGAGTGATTAATGAAAATCATATTAAAGTAGATAACCGATTTTTTCTTTATAGAGTTAAACATAATGAAATTGTTGTTTGATTTTCTTGTTGTTTTTTAATCCTTTTTCATTTTAAGCCGGTAAGCCGATCCAAAACCGGTTCGGTTTAGGTCTTGGGATTCTTCTTCCTTAAACCGAACCTATCATATTATATTTTTCCTTATATTTTTCATAAACTAAGTTAAATATATTACCTTAAACTATTTTCTTTAGGAATTTAGAAGACTTTCCTCTTTCCTTAAACTGCAAACTTACTATACATTTTCGAAACGATGCACCAATCCGTAAGGAATTGTATCTACGTCTTCGAAAGGATCTAATTTCCACAACAAAAGCTAAGATTTGAAAATACGACATTCGAGGTGTGTTCAAAGAAAAAGGTGAATTTTTATTTTTTTTGAAAAGTACTCATTTATTCATCAATATCCATCTTGTCCCTTTCAAAGTAATCGCCCTAGGATATAATACACTTGTGCCAACGCTTTTTCCAATCCTTGAAGCACTTCTGAAATGCGCTTTTCGGTATGGCCATCAGCTCGTTCTTCGATTCTGACTTGATCTCATCAATTGCGGCAAAACGCTTTCCTTTCATTGTTCTTTTCAGTTTTGGGAATAGGAAAAAGTTTTGCCCGTAAGGGTCAAGACGAAGATCTGCGTGGTGCAATACTGTTACCAAGCAAATTTGTTCTGCAACAGTATAAGGGGAAATCATGAAGGAAGAACCAGCTTTTTAATTGCAGCGAAAACATCGCCACCGTATCATGCTTCAGCTCTGGGCTTGTTGCGGTGTCCACGCCGCCTCTTTGCATTCATTAGCTTTTTATTAATATGAAAAGATGAGTCTGATGGCGATATTTTAATAATTTCCTTACCGTGCCGTTCTTTCATCGCTCCGATATCGTCCCACGCACTTTTCAGGAATACTAAATTTCTCATTCCGAGATAATAGTTCGGCTCTTCATTTTCTTGCGCCCAAGTTTATACCATAGCAGAGGGTATTATAAAATTTTCCGGAACACAAAGAAGGAAGCATCTCCGACCACATAAAGTATATATATTCTTGATCAGCACGACGAGCTGAGTTGATTTAGCCATGTCCGTCAGTTTCTATTCTATCTCCTCCGTCAGTTTTAAAGCTATCCTCACCAAACTTTGCACGAAGTCTTTTGGTACAAATTCGCTGCACATTTGTCGGAACCGGCCGGATCGGATGACTATAGCATATATCTGTCATAGGAACGATCGGTCGAAAAACTAGTTTTAGTGAGAAAAACTTTTTTGTTTTCAATGAAAACGGCTCCAAACTTCGTATTTCTTAGTTTACTATGCTTTTCCATGATTCCACTAAATTTGGTCGAAATCGGACTTCTATATATGAAGCACTAGCTGAATACCCGGCGTCGCCCGGGATCTTATGATTCTTAAGAGAGCGATTATATTCAATCTAGTGCAGGCTGCATGTCGGTATAAACATTTTGGACCGTTCGATCTTTTTCTATATATAAACGTCTTCATGATAATCTAAAATCTAGAATATTTTGCAAATTTCGTGACTTTTTTGACCGTTTGGTTAATACTTCCTATTTACCCGTCTACAATTGCCGTCTATCAAATCTTCACAATAATCCAGGCTCAAATCGAAAATTTGCAAATTTCGCAATATTTTGGACCGCGTAATCTACAGCTTCCATTTACCAACGCCGGCATTGTAATATAAGCACTAAGCGCTTTCATAAATACTCATAAGGTTATTTTGCAAATTTTGAGATTTTTGGACCTTAGAAACCTTCGCGGGCAAGCGTTGCCCAAAGTTCTATGGCAATCGGATGAACGGTATAGTTTTTGAAATTTTGCGGTTCTATGACCATTTCCGGACCCATTTCTTCAATTTAGATACCTTCGCGGGCAAGCGTATAACTATTCCTAAAAGCTTCATCAAAATCGAACATTTTGTAATTTTCGCGTTTCTTGGACCACTTTCCGCCCATATCTTCTACTTGGAAACCTTTTCGGGCAATAGTCGAACCAGTATCCAAAGATTTACCGAAACCGCAAATTTTTTAATTTTCGCGGTTTTTTGACAATTTTTTGAATTTATTTCTTCAATTTAGAAACCCTCCCGAGCAAGCTTTCAATTCATTCCCCAAAGTTTGATTGCAATCGGATGAACGGTATAATTTTGCAAATTTCGCGATTTTTGGACCTTAGAAACCTTCGCGGCCAAGCTTCTAACCATTGACCAAAATTTCATCGCAATCATATGAACGGTATAGTTCCCCCACCCCACCCAATCCCTTAACAATTTCATCTTAACATCAAATTAATTCAAAACTAAAATAAGTGAAATTATAAAATTGTTTGTATATGTTTTTATCTTATATTCAAATTTGGAAAATATATTTTAAATATATAAACTAAGCGTTAACTGGCCAAAGATTTAAAAGATCTCTTTAAATGTTATATGTTTTCCTGCACTAAATTGAATATAAACTTTTCATTCATAAGAAACTGGGCAATGCCGGGTATGCATCAATATTATTCTAATTTATGTTTTTTGTATATATTTTTGTAATTTATTCAATATTTTTAGGGGTTCCTGCTAAGATAATGTACCAGTGTAAATTTTCATTTTATGTCATCATCAAATTCCATGCGTTCCTCTAAAATGTACTCAGGGTGCAGCGACTATAAGGTATCTTATCAATACCTTTAGTTTAAAAGAAAAGTTTGACAAATAAACTGATTTTTTTTTTCATCGCCCCTGAATTCATTTTACCATAAGACTTATAACTTGAATTGCATATTTCCTGCCTTGACCATGTTCGGGTTTTCTTTGATCTTCAAGTGCACACAAATCTTGGCCACTCTCTTCAACGTTTCCACCGTCAATGGTATGATAGGGCATTCGCAGATACTTGTTGGATACCCCCGAATAGCACTCGCACCCACCACAAACGTCAACGACATGCCACTCAAAAAGTCCAAACCACTTAAGTGCCTGGGAGCAGGCGGAGGTCTTTCGAAAAAAAAGCTTTCGGCTTGTAGTCAACTCGATTGAGAGGCGATTAGCGCACAAAACAGAAGTGGCATGTTTTGATGATGATCATCAAGCGCGTCTGATTGCCGGCAATCAAATGTTGTATAGAAATTTGTGAGTGCTCCCCCCTAAGATAGACACGCGTAAAAACGCTTTCAAAATGGTTTTTCAATTGAGTTGTTAAGCGCGCTGTCCTCTCCCCTCCCCCATCACCTCGACCATTTGGTCGAGCGATAATTGAGTTTTATGATTGACACGACAACTTTGCTTTTTAAATTGACATAAATTTCAATATGCGGCGAACAAAAGCTGCGAAATAAACGAACCGCATACGAATGTCCCAACGATAAATTGTGCAATAAATTTCAATTACAGAGAAAAAAAAGAGAATTTATAAAAAAATGTCAACCCCGTAGCCAGTCGCTGGGCTCTCTCTCTTCGTACTATAAACTATTTAAGTGTCGCGGCGTACCGAGAAATATGCGACACACAAATTGTGATAAATTTTATGTTAAAGTGCATGAAATTATATGGCGACACATTTGGGCACTCATAAATTTTATTTAAACAATTTACAATTGTCATTCGAGAGAATTGCTTGTAGCAAGTTATTTTTTTTTATATTTGCTGCACACGTACAACTACTCGGTTGGTGTGGCTTTGGACATTGCACATTATTTATGTTTTATTGGCAGATGGAGGTTATTATTATTGTGGCGTTATTGCGGCACGTTAACCCTATAAAAAGTCAATGTATCTGGTTTTTGCTTTAGTGGCTTTTGGGCGGCCTGATAATGGATATAGCCATTAATGCAATATATTATTTGTCACTATGTTTAATGCAATGTCTTAAGTAAGTCTGTGCACTTTAGTGTTTGGAAGTAGTTGAACAAACTACACAAATATTGAGTATGTCATGGGTATTAGGGAAGGAAGAAAGAAAAGAATTTTGCTCTGATATTCTAATTTATCATATTTTATAATATTATTACAAAAGTTTTATTCGATTGACTTGAGCGTGTTAGAGTTAGCCAGAGGTAGTACTTTTTATCTCGAAACTAGTTTTATTAATCTGGTGAACACGATTGAAGATTTACCTAACTACTATTTGTTCTTAACAAGATCACATTGGGAATCCATATGAGGTCTTCCTCAAAAGGGCTTTCTACACGCCCTGACCCAAAGCCCACCGCATGACTCTAGATCACCGAAGCGACTTCCTTATCACCATACCCTTGGAAGCTCCCCCAGACCAACACATAATAACAACTACTTTTTGTATACTCTAAAATCCAAACGTTGGCTCTGAGTTGCTAGGGAGTGTCCCACATTTGATTCATGTCTAAATTGCAGTCTTAAAGCTTAACTTTAATTATTTTTATATCAAATTTTTTTTTCACGCTGACTGCAAATTGAAAACGCTTTTTTTCGCAGCTGCCATTTAGAATGGGGGCCGCTTGTCAGTTTTATGTCAAAATAAATGAAGTTAAATGACAGTTTAATCAAGGCGTCAGGCAATGTCAGAGCATCATCGTCATCATCATTATCAGTCAGCCCGTCAGTCAGTCAGTCAGTCAGTTAGCCAGCTAGTCAGTCAGTTGTGTGGGGCGCACACTCGAATAACATGAGAAACTATTGTACAATCCGCCAACTGCCACGGTGACTGCGAGTGACTTGTGTAATACATATCAGGCGAACAATTGTGAGCGCATACATCGTATTATATCGTATATATTTAGTATATATATATATATATTTCTGGTGGCATGTCATTGTCAGGCATTTTTGCAAAGAGTCGTAAGTGCATTTGCATTTTGCGCGTTGCAAGTTGCAAATGTTTCTGACACTTGACAGCCAACGCACTGACAGCTATAAAAATGCAACGATAAACTGTTCATGGAATGGGTGCAAGCACAGTGGGGCAACAAATAAGCTAAAAGCTTCATTCCTGGCATTAGAGATAATGAAAAATTAAATTTTTAATATATTCCATACAATTTGGAACAGGGATGCAAGCCGGCTCTGAACAAAACCGAACCGTTTTTCCAAGTGGTGAA
Organism: Lordiphosa collinella; assembly: GCA_018904265.1. Taxonomy (NCBI): domain Eukaryota; kingdom Metazoa; phylum Arthropoda; class Insecta; order Diptera; family Drosophilidae; genus Lordiphosa; species Lordiphosa collinella. The sequence continues at coordinate 32,576 of JAEIFV010000458.1, read as the reverse complement.
CCGAACCGCAAACCAAACCGGATTAAACTAATCGCACCAAAAGAAAGTGGGCTGGTTGGTATTGTGCTACCACCACTCCCCCCTCCCTTACCACCACTACTTTCAACATTAAAAATTCTTGATATCAAGAACGATCTTCTTGGTTTTTTTCTCTGAGTGTAGGAAATCAATATCCAAAGTGTGCGAAGAGTCACATTACGACAGAAATCATAATATGCATTTATGAACCAATCAGACAAATCGAAAACGCGGTTCAGTTAGCTCCAAAAGCCATGTAATGATCCGAACCGGCGGTTCAGAAACTGTGTAAACCACTGAACCGAACCAATACTTATATTCGAGTGGCTGGCATCCCAGATTTAGAAAGAACTTCACTGAATCGAATTTTGAATAAACTTGGAACTAGTATAATGGATAAAATAATAAGGGTATTCGTGCATTTGATTTTGATTATTAAAACCAATTATTGATCGACCTTTATTTTGTACACACTTAAAAAGTGTGTTATAATTTTGCCCAGAAGTTTAGAACGCATTAAAGGAATCATCTCTGACCACATAAAGTATATATATTCTTGATCAGCCTGACGTCCGTCTGTCCGTCAGTCTGTTTCTACGCAAACTAGTCCCTCAGTTTTCATGCTATCGAGCTGAAATTTTGCACAGAGTCATCTTTTAGCTGCACACTGCACATATGTCGGAAGCGCGAAAATAGGATGTTCTCTTCATGTAGCTGCGAAACAAATTTTTTTTTTTTTTTTAGTATTCCAATTACACAAGACTACTGGCTAAAAAATAAAGTCATTGGTCATTAAAGTTTCAAGTGTATTCAAATTTCGGCACAGACATAGTTAGCTTTGCTCTCTCGTTAGCTTTACGATATATTCATCTGATTTTGGTCAAGCGTAACATAATAATGTGGATGTGTATTATATTGCCAAATGATAGGTTGAAACCATACAGTTTTTCTCATCTTTTAAATATCTGCTGAGTATCAGATAAGCTAGCAACTTACTTTGTTGTTTGTGCGCTTATGTGACAGATAGCTCTAGATATTGTAGAAGAAGAGAAATCGTCCCAAAGGCTAATTCTCCGAACAACACTCAAAAAAAAAAAAAAAAAACCAATCCGTACGGTATTACATCAATCCGAAACAGGATTGAAAACAGGGTAGTCCCGGATATTCTTGAGGCGAGCCGAAAAAAGATTGATTTGATCCCACTTTTTTCAATCCTGAAAAGATCAAATTTATCCAGCGGTAATCTCATAAGGGATTAAACTAGCCAATAAATTCGAGATCTATTCAATCCCAAAGGAGGATCACTTAAAGCTTGTTCGAGATTGATTTGCTCCCAGAAGATTACTCTTCCTCCATTTTAAAAAGGACAGTCCTATACATACTTTAACAAGACTCATCTGAAAAAACATCTGAAAAAGAAAGAAGATACAAATTTTTGTAGTCTTGTCTGGGTACTCGAACTCACAACCTTGCTGCTTTGCACTGAACACAAATAGCATGGCATCTTATCGCAAATCACCATTGTACATGATTGTTGCCCCATGTCTAAAATGCCATTTAAACTTTTCCGCTCTTGTTGCTAATTTATGAACATGTGATCTCGAAAGGGATTGAAGTAAGCACATTTGGAATGAAAAAAGCTCGAAAGGCTTGCACCAAGACTTAAAAGCTTGAATTGAGTAGAGTATCCTGAAAACCGAGATTGAATATTTAAGCTCGTGCCCGGAATACTTTGAGAAAAAAAAGATTGAATTTATCTCACCGCTTTTTTTTCTGTATGCCAACTTTTATGAGAGACTAGTAGTGTACAGAATGGACTATACGATCTCAGTGCTCCCGTTTTCTCTAAGATAGTTATCACTCACACATCTGGTAGCGCTTAGATGGTGAATACGCTCGCTTAAGCTAAATTCACACGGGCAAACTAATATGACAAAAATTACGAAAATTTATCAAAATTAGTTTGGCGTGTGTGTGAACGCCAAATTAATTTGCAGCCAAGCGCTTGTGTCAAACGGTTTGACGAGTTTGCCAAGTTTTCGACAAACTTGCGAGCTGACTGAGCACAATGTGAACACTCTCTTGCAATTTGTTTTCGTATTTGCCGAGAACAAACTATGGCAAACTTGTGATGCTTGTCTGAGTAATTTCAAGTGCAATGACGTTTGTAAATCTATTTTAATATTTAATATTGATAAGACTTGCATAATTGTGTAAAAATAAGTACATTAATATTGTTTTATTGTATAATCCTCAAGGCTGCATTGTTAAATAACCCAAACGATTCAGATGACTTTCTGTAGGATAGAGTTGCGCATTGGCGTGTAATGATTGGCGCAAATAAAAATATATAAATTAGTTGTACGCTGCATCCTTTGGTGTTCCTTTGCTTTACCCACGGAATCACCCATTAGGGCATGCAACGATGCAGCGCCAAGGAAAATAACTAACAAATTCTTTTCCTTATAGCTTTGCCCATGTCTGTTTTGGCAAAAATATTAAGCGATAGAGATTTCGATTAGCCCGATGTCTTATATCGCACTAAGTCGATTATTTGACTGCTGCTATAGAAAAACCAATTGGTTTGTGGGGAAACACACAATTTTCGCAAACCAAGTTTGCGAGTGTGAACACTAAGCCAAATTCAATACAAGCTTTCGAAGTTCCGACAAATTTATTTGCAAACTAATTTGGCGTGTGTGTGAACACCTAATAAATTCGGACACAAATCCGTCAAACTCAGCCATGACAGTTTGTGTAAATTAATTTGCCCGTGTGAACTTAGCTTTAGAACTCTAATATCTCTTATGTGGTATTACATCATACCAAATAGCTTTAGGTTATTATTTAGACAGACTTTGAATTTTAACGATTATAGGTCCCTGGATATTATCCGGCTCGAAAGACCAACATTATCAGCCATTATCGTTGTCGCTAAAAAATTTTTTCTAGTTTCTGAAAGGTGATTTAGACTTTGAATTTTGACGATTTTAAACCGCGACATCTGCGTCGAAAAATATAAATATAGGTTGATGTACAAAAACGGTATTTTAGTTAGTTTTTAATTTTAGATAATTACGTATAATGGTTGAATATATTTAAACAATTTAATAGAGAACAAAAATTACAAGGAGGAAAACAGCTACAATACAAATGCGAGCTGTATTATATATGTCTATGTAGGCGCTCATTGTTTTGTTATGTGAAATGACAAAACAAGTGGGAATGAACACGTTACAAAAGCTTGTAATTGAGTGATTTATGGAAATTAGAACGTCTAGTGGTGAAAAAAATTTTTGTGGTATTTCTGAAAGTGATTTAGATTTGTTTTAGATTTCATCGAGCTGTGGACAAATATAAAAAATGTTGAGTGCGTCCAGAAAAGTTGTTTATAAAATGGTCATGCAAGAAGATATAACGAAACCAGTTTTAAGGCTGATTTAGATTTGATTCCGATTTACTGTGACTGTTTTCTTCAAAGAAACTTACGCGCCCTTATTGTTTGTTTAAGTTCTGCTGTGCCTTAAATATGAAGAATATAGTAAGATTTTTTGTTTCAAGATTTAATAATTTAATGAACTGAGAGCACAGTGACTTATCCGCCATACCGTAGATAGTTATATCATAGTCAATTTAAGCTACTGTGACCTAATATCGCTTCAGTTTCACTTAATTTGATATTAATCGTGCGTAGCGAGGAAAATATTGCCAGAGGCATCATTGGCATTAAAAATAATGAAAATCGCAACGTTACAGTCAATGGAGCAAAGTACCGTGCAATGATTACCGACTTTTTGTTTGCCCAAATGGATAAATGAGACTTGATTGTCACGTGAGGCGAGTTTGGTAAGCAATTAATCTCACGCTTTATACCAGTCAAGATCATGTTATTTGACCCTTCTAAACAATTTGTGTGGGGCTTAGTAAAGTCTAGCGTCAAAGTACATTTTTTTCTAAACATAGCTAAGCATAAGGTCACGATTCCCAACAACATAATATTTATACCCGTTACTCGTAGAGTAAAAAGAGTATACTAAAGTCGTGCGAATGTAGGTAACTGGCAGCAGGAAGCATCTCCGACCCCATAAAGTATATATATTCTTGATCAGCAACAACGGCCGAGTCGATATAGCCATGTCCGTCTGTCCTTCTGTCTGTCCGCCTGTCTATATGAACACCTAGATCTCGGAGACTAGAAGAGTTAGAGCCACCAAATTTTGTCCCTACGCAGATCAATTTTATTTCAAATTTTGGCCACGCCCCCTCCCGCCCCCACAATTAAAAATGTTCAATAACTTCTATGATTTTAAAGACACCAAGCTCACATTTTGCAGTGCAGTGCATGTGCCCAATATCTCTGAAAGTTTCATAAAGATCGGATAAAAACTGACAGAGTTATAAAAGTTATAAAAAACGTTGCATACTTTTTGGCGCCGCATGCGCTGTTTGCTTACAAAATGTTCTCATTAATGTTAATGCTCTGTTAACTAACATAAGGAAAGGCTATACAACATTAATTTCCCTGAGTAACGGGTATTACTTACGCTCTCGTTTTTAGCTAAAGCTTTACAGAAGAACTGTCGTAGGCTTGATGAGATTGAAGATAATGAATCAATCCTGTTTTTAAAATTTTTAAATAAATAAAAAACAAAAAAATAATATCTCAGTCTATGACTCATTCAAAAGCGATTGAAAGTAACTGCTGTGGCAAACTGCATTCTTCCGGAATATAATTATGTTCGAAGAACTAGATGAGGTAACATCGCGATGTTGCTACGATGTATCGTAGAGATTTAACAATACATATATTCCGTTATTCCGATAAAAACGTGTTGAACATCAAAGCAACGCATAAATTGCTTAAAATTTATGTCTGGTTCTATGAAATAGAACAGGATCATTATTTGCTATAGGAAAGATCAGTCCTTAGTTTTTTAAGCATGAACTTACCTCATAACTGTAATTTCTAGTCAGACTAGAGTATATATTTCCTTTCATTTATAGCGATATTACGGGGCTCTTCCAATTATTATTATTTTGAATTGGTAAAATAAATTCGTTAATTGTTTTTTGAAGTGATTTCTTAAATGCTTTGCTTTCGATATTGTTTCTTACCGATTTCGACATTTGAAAATTTATCCAAATTTTAAATTCCGCATATGACTTAACCACTGTAAGATGATTAAAAATTGATATATATGGTAAGCGCCAAATAAGTGTGGCTGCATTCTACTAGAATCAAAATACCACAAATTCTTTTTTCAGAACATGATGAAGGGGTTTTCCACGAGCTTCCTTCATCACGTGTTAATTATTATCAGCGGGTAGTGTGTGTTTGTGTTATGGGTTTCTAAAAATAGCAAGTCAAATAAATCTCCCACTGAATGTGTCTTTTGAGGACGCCGTCTTGGGCTTCCTCCACTGATTCCTCTCTTCTTCTTTGCCAACGCTTTATGCCCCGTCATCGCGTCAGTCCGAAGTTGTTTACAAATGAATTTAATTGATCAATCAAAGCGAGTGAAGATCAAAAAAATAAGATCAAAGGCAATGCGGAGCCAAAACAGACAAATGCCATACAAGCAACGACAAGCCGAACATGCAAGCAATCAGCCAGCAACCATATTGCGGGTAGTGGGGGTGGGGCAGCACATTAGACATGTTCTTCAGTCTTTCACTCGCTCACTCACTTAGTCATTCAGTCAGTCATGTCCATGCGCTGTGCGCGTTTTTGGCCTCCACTTCAACTTGGAAGATTCATTGCATGGACTTGCATTCGCTGTTGTTGTTGGCGTTGTTTTGATTGGTATCACTCAATGAACTTTGATTGTTGTAAATGTAATTAATCAATAACACAAACATTTACACAAGGCACATTGCGAGACAGGATAAGAGTGAGAAGTGTCGGAGAGGGAGAGAGTGGAAGAGTGTCCAGCAACTTAATCAACTGGAATTGTGTTGGAATTGATTTGAGAATTGTTGTGACATCAGTTCTACTTGTGTGTGTAATTGTTCACTCAATTGAAATGCATTAAATTGGACTGAAAAGCAAAACTCTGTTTCAAATTGTCATAGAACTAGGCTTGAGTTCTATAAGCCTACATATAATATAGATCAGCTAAGCTGTGCTGGAAGCTGTGATCTTGAATCAGATAAATAACATTAAGCCACTCTTGGACCACTTTGTGGACCTTGTAAATCTTACTAGTTTAAGTCTTTCATACGGAAGAACAAATTCTCCGTCTCCGGGTATACGGACTTATATACATTGAAAGACATTTTATACCAGTTAACATAACCCAATTCTTCTTGTGTACTTTGAGTATATTTAAATCAATCCCATTCTTTCTTTTGAGCCGAGGCCTCACATTTCCTGAACAAATAAATTGAATCCTTTATGTACCCAAACCCTTTGTTTGCGTTCCCGAGTCTATGAGTCTCGGGCACACTTAAGTAAGTGGGAATATTTTCGTGCAAACTTTTCAAATAAAGTTCAACCACACTGGGGAACTGGGAACTGGTAACTGGAGGGTTGGGTTGGGTTGCCATACAGCATAATAAATCTTTTTAACGAAAACAATAAATCGTATTTCACGCATACTTTTACACACAAAGAAGAGCCAAAATAATAAAGAGACCTAGAAAAAAGGAACCAGCAGAATTTATGCATAGGTAGAGACACATAGCCCAGGCCCAGGCCCAAGTCAACGAGCTTCCCTTGAAAAACACTTAGTGCAATTTTTTAAGCTTCTCATGTGTGTGTGTGTGTGTGTGTGTGTGGAGTGTGATTACACCTACTTGAAGTCATATATCTTTCACTTTGCGCTTTCAACAGTTTGTGACGTCGTCGTAGTCGTCTCCGTCACCGTCGTCTACACATTTATCCGCCACTCGAGGGGGCGGCTTTCGCAACGCTTTGATATACCGCCGCGACTTTCGAGACATGCTACTAACTCCTCCATTGCCACCTTCACCTCATTTGCTTTTGGCTTGTCTGCCAAAAAGCACAGAAGTGGGCATGTCAGCGAAAATCACCGTAAATTTTCCGCATTGTTTAAAATTTATTACACTTTCAGATTTAGCCAGGCAAAGGAAGTTGTTCTTGGCACGCCTTTTGTTTGCCGGTGTTTTTCGTAGCTGTTGTTGTTGCTTTTGGTGTATTCTTTGTGCGCTATCTCTGACATGTTGCTGTCTAATAAGTGTAACCAGTAATTTTCTTATCATGCCACCTGGGTCAAGGGCTCTAACAAGCAACTGTTTGAAAGAAAAGTAATAGGGGGTTGACTAGAAAAGGATTTAGTTAAGGAAAGAGAAATGAATAACCTTTAAAGCTGTTTTGAATGTGAAACTAATTGAATATTGCTCAATCTTAGTTCCATAATTGTTTAAGAATTGATCAAATCTATGCAAGTGTGGGTCGTCATCGATGGTGGTCCGTATTCGAGGCATTTTTTTAGTTTTCATTGGCGGATAAATTAGACGAGAATCGGGCGCCAAGCCCGAAGTAACGCCCCCTAGTTGTCCCAGGGAAAGGATCACCGCTCACGTTAGCCAGCAGCTTTGCCGATGCATCGCTCTGTTACTAGGGGATACCACGGGGAGGTGTGAGTCGACTTGAGACGCAGTAAGCCAGGATCGCGCTGGGTTTACCATGTTAAGCCGGTCAGCAACTTAATCTCACTACATACGCCCCCATAACCACAGGAGAGTTTCTGCCTTCCAAAGAAACCCATCCATGCAAGTGTCGCACAATACTTGCACAACTTTTTGAAAGTTAAAAGCAGTTCATCCAATTTTGACCACCGTAATAGAATTAATTGCACACGTCGCTAGGTATAAAAAGAAATTAGAGAAATGAAAAGGAAATTATATTCTCATTTCCGAGTAAAATCACACTAAATGCCAGGTATGAAGGAAGGACCTTTATAAAATCGAAATGTTATCAGTCCAGGAAGGCGTCTACTTTCTTAAAAATAGGTGGCAAAATGTTGCTTATGGCAATGCACACATCAATATATTAGAATAAAAAAAAAGGGGAAAGTTAACTTTGGCTCGACCGAAGTTTGTTGTTTCCATTGAAAACAAAAAAGTTTTTCTAACTGAGACTACTTGTTGGACCTTACTCTTCTATGGGATCTATACTATATAGATGTCTGATTTTGACTAAACTTGGTGAAATCGTGCAAAAGCATAATACACTGTTAAATACGAAATTTGGAGGCGATCCAATTTAAAACAAAAAAGTTTTTCTCACTAGAACTTCTTTTTCGACCGATCATTCATACTGCAGCTATATGCTATATTCATCCGATTTCGACCAAACTATGTAGAATTGTGTAAAAGTATATAAAATAAGTGTATGCCAATGAAAAGGACCAATGATAAAGCACGTTTTTCATAAAAGACAAAAAAGTTTTTCTCACTAGACTAGTTTTTCGACCGATCGTTCCTATGGCAGCTATATGCTATAGTCATCCGATTTCGACCAAACTAAGTGAAATCATGGAAAATGATTGTAAACTAAGAAATACGTACTCTGGAGGCGTTTCCATAAAAAACAAAAAAGTTTTTCTCACTAGAACTAGTTTTTCGACCGATCGTTCCTATGGCAGCTATATGCTATAGTCATCCGATCCGGCCGGTTCCTATTTGTACCACAAGACTTCGTGCAAAGTTTGGTGAGGATAGCTTTAAAACTGACGGAGGAGATAGCATAGAAACAGACAGACGGACAAGGCTAAATCAACTCAGCTCGGCATGCTGATCAAGAATATATATACTTTATGTGTTCCTATTCCTTCTATGTGTTACAAACATCCGGAAAATTTTTTAATACCCTCTGCAAGGGTATAATTAACTGTCAGACGGCAAAAACCACATAATAGAGCAGGAGTTAAACCGGCTAGTGCAATGTGTGCGTTTTCGTTTTCACAGCAGAACAAATATTTTGAGAGTTTCAGACACTAAGAACGCTTTTGAAGTAAAATCTATTTGTTCTGGAATTTTTAAGAATTTCGCTCTTGAAATCGAGCTAAATTCGTTCTCAGGTAAGTGTTTTTAGGCGAGAGGAGTAAAGTAAAGAAACTGAGTGAGGAGAGCGTGCACATTTGAGAGAATAGCTTTGAGTTGGCTCTAACAGTTTCATTTTTTATGGGAGAGGGGTGTGTGGGAAAACTAGCAATCGAACAGCGCCATCGATTTTTGCACTCATGTTGCTTTGGAGTTCCCAAGCAGTTGTAGCATTGCTGGCATGGAGAGACGGCTGTTGGACTGTCGTATTGGAACTAGGCAGTAGTGTTGAACCGAACCAAAATTGAGGTTCGTATTCTCAGCAGGTTCGGCTTCGGGTTCGGTTGACAGCTTTGGCTTATAACCTGTTTGCAGCCCGGATTTTATGTGCGGATTCTAGATTCTAGACGGTTAACTTTTTAAAAAGAATACGGTTGCGCTTTTTAGGTTTATTTATGGGTAATTATTTCTGAAGTGGGAAATTGGTGGTAATCCTCATGATATTCATATAGCGCTGTACAAATTTCATTATGCCATAACTTCCTGAGAAATTATCTTGTATTGATTTTCAATGAATTATAAAACATTTATTAATGGAAATTTAGTACCCTATGCCAAAATTGTTTACAACTTACAGTTACATTTTAATTATTACTTATGTTGTATGGAATACTAGTAGTGGTAGTAGTAGTAGTAGTGTGCTTCTTTATTCAGATTGATAGCATGTATACATAAATGATACTTTAGATTCTAATTCGATATCTAAACAAGAATTTTTTTTCGTAAATAAAACACTAAAATTAATAAATCGACTTGGTGTAAACCGTCTGTCGACCACTGCCTTCCAAATTCTTCGCTTGTCGGTCTAATACACCTGGCTTTCGGGTCGTCCCCAGATACCAGATCGTTCAACTTAATGTTCAACTCTGTGTTAAAAAGACCCTTCGATTATTTAATTCCGATACTTGGTTGCTTGGTCCATTAAGCAGCAGATGAATTTCGTGCGGATGTAGTCTTGCATTGCTCAATGTAAAATTCTGTGTTCCCTCAAAATTGGGTAGCTTCCCACAAAATGAAGAATGTTTTCCTGCTCGTTTCAATTGCATAGGGAACACGCTTTATTGCTGCTTGGTATGTTTGGGACAAAGTTAAGTCTTATCATTTCACCTCTGGTCATGAATATTGTGCTAATTTGTTCCACTGAAATAATTACTTTCTCCTTGGTCGGTTTTCAGTACTTTGTAGATGATACTTTGAGAGCTCCTCGCTGATTCACTCATAAAAGATTATATATATGATGCCTCCATCTTTTTTAAAATTTCTGTGGCCCATGATCACTACCCTGAATTTCCTTCCAGGTTTAATGTTTCGCAATGCTTGACTGATAGAAGTTCCCATTCTCGAAGGAACTGATAACGTCCGCTTAGCAGAAACTGGGTCAACATTTAAGGCAGTCTATTTTCGGGCATACGAGTAATCTCCTGCGGTAAAAATGTGATGCAGTGACAGTCCAGTTTCCAGATATAACATTCTGATTGGAGTGTTTATCGGTAGTCGGAATAATTTTTAAAGGAAATATCTCAGCAAGCTCTCAACCTCATCGTACTGCATAATCCCCCAGACTTGCGCACCGTAGCACACATTGGTCCTCACAACTGCTTCTAAAAGCTTATATTTGGTGCTCGTTGGTACATCTTTTCTGCTCAGAAAAGATTTCCAAGTGCAATTTACTGCCACTTTGGCGTCTTTTCATTTTTCCTGCAAATGAATGAATATGTATTACGAATTTTAGTGTGTTTTATTATTTTTTGTTTTTGGGGTTGTTATTATTGTGTGCATTTATTGGTAGGGTTTTTAACTTTACGATTTTTTGTAAAGATGGGTGATGGATATTAAATGGCAAGTATTAGGGTGTAATTAAGAGTTGGTTTAATGTCCGGTAAGTGTATTACCCGATAATTATTTGCAGGTGTGTGCTATATCCTTCGATTGGCTAGGTCAGTTGGGTGGATCCCTAAGAGCATTCTCCTTGCCCTGATCCCATTTATCCCATTTTGTCTGGCAGGGTGGTTTGACTGGTATGACACCATGTCAAGGTATCGCTCAACCTGTTTGTTGATATTGTCGCACATTCTCTCTCGATGCCTCGAGTCCTAATAAACCACACAGCATCAGTGATTTTTTGTAGGATTTTGTCCTGAGTTGGTTTAGATTGGTTTTTGCGGCAATGCCGTATGCCTGCACGCCATATCTTCAGTTTGGTACTAGGAGGACCTTATAGATAAGGACTTTGTTCCTTTGCGAAAGGGGACTAATATATCTTCTTAGTATGTGCGTGACACAGACACTTTTTTCAGGGTAAACAGCAGTGATGCAAACCGATCGGATATAAGGACTGGTTCGGTTCAGTGGTTTACACAGTTTTTGAACTACCGGTTCGATATATTAAATGGTTTTTGAAGCCAACTGAACTGCGGTTTCGGTTCGGTTATGTGGCTCCGTATTAATATAAATCTAATGAAGGCCAGTTTCCTTTTTGCAAATATTCCCGATTTTCCTAAAATTTGCGCGGAATGGAATTCGCATGGCAATTTATGATTTATGATGCCGAAAATCAGTCAAATCCTAACACTTAAATTCCCATTTTTAAGTATAACAACATGTTATTTTCATGGTTTTTCCAAATTACGATTAGTTTAAAAAAAAGACGAAAACTTATTTTTAGGATCACCACAATTTCCGCCGAATATGAACCTTAGAACCTTTCTTTAGTATAAAGGCCTAGTCTGCCCTCAAGTCTCCGCGGAAAGGTATTTTTTCCGAAGTTTTGAAAGTAAAGCATTCCGAAAACGTTTTAAAAACTCCATTATTTTTTTGTATCGCCGTTTATTTCACCCGAAATCCATTTTTCAGACTTTTCAAGGTGCGATATATCCATAATGATGTCAAGAACTTCTTTTTGTTTAAGGATCGCCCTTAATTCCACCGTATCTTAATCTTTTAAGCCCATTCTGATGTCTAACATTCAGAAATGCCCTTAAATCTGTTCAGAAAGTAGTTTTTTTTGGACTTTTGAAACTTACTATTTGATTTAAGAATAAATTTGGGTTGGGTTCGAAACCATTTAAAGTATTATTTCGGATTTTAGGGGTATTACACCTGGGTTTTTGTTTAAGCCAACTATATGTGGTCTTGCCTAATCTTTTTATTGAACCTTTTCTCAGAAAAAGCAACTTCATACCGAAAAACTTTTTAAAATGTTAAAGCTCACCTATAGTGTCTTTTCCCCGAACTTTTGCTTCAATATTTGAAATATAATGATTTCTAAAGAGAATATGTGGCTTTTCGACCATTTTGAAATTAAATTCCTAGAGAACATTTGAATAATCGGATGAGCTGGATTCGTCCATAATCCTATCACTTAAAAAGCTGTACCCCTGGCTAAAGTTGAATTAAGGTAAAGAAGCTCAACTGACTAATGAGAATATTTTCCCGTAAAAGGAAATGAGATACGCAAACAAACCGTTAAGCAACTTCCAAAGAAGGAATGTTAACTTATGACAGGCATAAGAGGTCGGTCAACAATTGCAGGATTCCGGCATCGATTAGGACTTATCGTAGCAATTCTATTAAAATTCCCAAAATTTGTACGCCTTGAGAACTGATCCGAACCAACCCGTTTTCATTTGTGGTTTTAGGTTCGGTTCAGCATTTTAGAAGGGACTCCGGTTCGGTTTGAGGTTCGGTTTATCACCTGGAAGTAGCGGTTCGGTTCCGGTTTGGTTCGGTTTGGTTCAGAACCGGTTAATGGAGATGTTCCAAAGGCAAGCCCAGTTTATGAATCTCTTGAGGTATTTCTGAAGTGCATCTGTTGCCATATAGATGCACTTATCTCTTGCCATTATTGCAGTGTCATGGGTCATCTATTGGTATGTTGAGAGCAGTGAGCATGTATAAGGTTGGTACCAGAACGCTACCTTGAGGAACTCTTGCTCGAATCGTCTTCTTCTGGGATGCAAGGCCATCCTGGACCACTCTGAAGGTCTTTTCAGAGTGAAATGTTCTGACAATTAGGGAGAGTTGAGAATTGAGCGTTTCCTTGAGCTTGGCCAGTAGGCCGTCGTGCCAGACGCGGTTACATGCCTGTCGGATATCCATGCACGCTGCCATAACGTATTCCTTGGCGTGGTTTTATTCCAAAACGAAGTTAGCCACTCTGTGCAGCTGTTCTGTTGTGCCATGTCCCAGCCGTAAGCCAAATTGGAACATTGGAAACCGCCCTTTGATTGGTGGAGTTTCCAGGATTCTCCGCAATAAACATCTTTCCAGCAGCTTGCCAAATAAGGAGGCTTATGGGTCTGTAGAAATCCAGTTCGTTTGGAGGCTTCCCAGGATTGTGAAGCACTTTTCCATGCAATGGGGAAGTAGCTGAGGCTAGAGCTGCATTAAATATGATCAATAGGAATAATACCGCCTTGCGAGGGTGTAGCTTTACGGAAACTATCTTCTATAGAAAGAAACGAAAATCATTGGACCCATTCAGCAGATATGAGATAATGATTTCAGATTTTCTCTACTGAATGGAGGGATTGAATGTGCAACGTGCATATGCTTTTTATGCTTTTTAAGAGGTATAGAGTCCTTATACCTACAGAAAGTGTCTAAATGATAAAAAAATTATTGTGAAATTCAACTTAGAGTCCTGTTCTCGTTGCGATTTCCAAGAAACGATTGCAGAAAAGATTTGCTATCAAACGTGTAAAATGAAAGCAGCAGGTGAAGGTGACCGGTTGTGTGAAATTATGCCTTTCATCATTTTCTTAGAGGTTCCGTAAGCGTTAGCAAGTTTAACACCCTCAAAAAGCAGACCCTTTTCGAAATCCGTGTTACATTTTCTTGCCATTGTTCGATCTTATAAGCCTTCCCTCTACACAAAGTTCGAGTTCAAAGGACGAAAGGTTTCTCCACTTACCTCTCCATAATATTTCATTCCACCCAATAAATGGCCAACTCGTGTGCGCTATCAAAAACATCCTGTTGTTGTGCAAAATGCATTTGTAAAATATAATAGATATGGGCCCATCCCCAGCGACTACTCGACGCTAAGCTCTGACTGCATCCGCTTGTAAATCATATTAAAATATTTATGCTCTCTTCTGTTTTTTTGCAGTGCTTGTTGTTGTTGCTCTTGTTGTTATGTATAACCGATAAATTTAGAATAAATGACATTATGCACATGGGTCTGTGCCTGTGTGTGGTTTTATTTAGTGCATTTAGATAAAGCAAGCGAAAATGTCAACTCGCTTGACTCTGGCAGCGGCCAATGCAGCAATTATCATGCAACAAATCATGGCAACATTTGCTATTGTTATGCTTTTGTGTGTAGTTTATGGCATTAGCAGTGTTAATTTATGTCCCATTTATGAAATATTTACAAATTCATAACTTATTATTGTTGTTGTTGCCGCAGCAGCAGCGCCAAAACAGATTTTTCCCTTTGCCCGTTGTTATCGCCAACACAAAATATTTGTAATAATATTTTTTTTTCTTTGTTGCCTGCAGCGCGTCAGCTGCCTGTTATTTATGGGCTTTTTGTATTTTTGTGACCTCCGCCGGATGTTTAGTTGCAGTTGTTTTAATATTTATTAAAATTATGCATACGATTTGGCATTTAATTTATGTAATGCCGGTTAAATATTGAGAGCTGAGTGCATTGCGTTAGGGAAGGAAGATTTTTGTTTGACAATTTATGAGTTGTCGAAATTCATGGTACAAATTTGGGCTTTGAGATAAAACATCGGACTTTGGGTTACATAATTTTTATTCACTAATAAATTTTTATAAGTTTTGGCACTCTAACATGCCGTTGAACTATTTTTGTACCTAAAAGCCTCAGGTGGATGCCAAAGGAAGTTGTTAGAGTTTGCTAATTATATTTGTGTAGTATTTTAATTTTTGCCTAATGTTTTGACAAAAGGTTTTCTTCTGAGTGTTCTTAGAAACTTGTGTAAGTTTTTGCACATTCATAGCATTAATTTTTTTTTGTTATTTTTGGAAACAATTTTGTTGATTTCTTTAAACATTTTCTAGCATGCAAAAATGGAATTTGAGTCCTAAAGCCATAATCGAAGTCTACTGATGATAAGACCGGAAGACTAGACAATACTTTCCTTTTGATTCATAATAATCAGTTCTTACTAATATTATCAATGTGAAAGCTTGTACACCAAAAAAAACGACTGTTTGGAACGAATGCTTAGCCTTAAGTCTATATTCTTTACTATTGAATCGCACTGTCACTTGATAGCCCCGGAAACGAAATGACCGACAAACTGGCACGAAATGGTGCAGCGACCGCAATGGTATGACCAGAACCCTACTGTGGCATAGGCCAACACACCATTAGGGAGCTCCTTAGAAAGAAAGAAAGGAGAACATCCTGATAGGTAAACACCAGGGGCATGAGACAAGCAAAGTGAATTACAACCTCAAAAGTTTCCACAAATTGATCCAACGAAAAAATAATGCCCTTGGGATCCTGACAAGACTGTACACAGTCCACTGCGGGGATCACCTGTTTAAGTTGGTAATAACAAACAGCCAACTTTGTAGATATTGTGCAGAGAAGGAGGAGTCCTCTGAGCATATACTAGCATACAGCAATGCTCTATCGAGGAGCAGATTCAACAGACTTGGGGAACACAGCTTACACCCCAATAAAAAAAAGTAACCTCTTACCCTCGAAAATCCTGACATTCTTACAGGAAATAGGGCAGCTAGGAGAGTTTTTACTCAGTAGGGGGCACAATAGACCAGAATTGTTCGCAGTGCGTTATCTCCCCAACAACACATATTATCGCACTGTCGATTGGATAGGTCGATTGGAGTCTGCGTTGAGATAATAAGTTCGAGGTTCTGAGTTCTTTTCCCAGAAAAGAAATTAATATTATACAAAAAAAATTATTAAAAATAAACAAGCCTACTTTACTATACATAACCAACAGAAAAAAAAAATAAGCTAACGGATTAATTTATTTTCGGGGGTATATAAAGAACACAAAATGTTCTTGAAACAGCGAAATGTTCATAATATGACACCCACTGTTAACGATTCAAGAAAAAGCCGAACTACACTACTTTTGTCAACGATTTTGGTTGATTTCGGTAGATTTAGAAGAGGGGCCGGAAAAAATACAACCACATTTGGGCATAAGTATGTGCTCGCAGCAACAGGCACGAAGTAGAGAGCAACACATAAACTGATTAACTTTGCTCTGCAGCAGTAAGAGCGACGCTACTAAACAAGAGCCTAACGCGCAACGCAGCTGTGAGCCGAAGCCGCACGACGAGCTTATACTGTCTATGTGGCGGCAGCGCAGCCTTTAAGGTTTTTCCCATGCCCAATAGATAGAGACATGCCGGCTCCTGGTATAGAACAAGTTTTAAAATGTTACTTAATTACGCAGAAGAGGTTGTACGGATTCCGATGAAATTTGGTAAGCAGATAGTTGATAAGTGGGAATAGGACAAAAAATCTATAACATTTTTTCGTAATGGTCTAAGAACAGCGAAATTTTAGAAAATTTTCATAAAAGTTTTTCTTTAAGTGCTTAAACATTAAGATAACAAAGCAGGCGTTGGGTAATGGATGGAGAAGATTGAACGGCCGTTAGATATGCAAAGTTGCACAATTTTTCAAAAGATTGTCCAAAAATTCTCAAAATTTGCAAATTTTTCTTATGAGTGTAAATGGAAGGCTTATGAACAGTAGACTTAGAAAACTTGAGGAGGTGCTGTCGCCTACAACTTTAATTGGGAAAAGCATTTCATTCGCCTCCTCTAAAGCTTGACGGCCCCTCTTCGTTTTATGTTTAAAATTCGAAAAAGCAAATTTTAAAAGAGATCAATCTTTATTCAATCCTGACTGCTGAACTAAATAAGTTTGAAATTTTAACTAATGTTCTTTATGTAGAGAATCATCAGAGTTTGGATCTGATAAATAAAAGATTACACAGTTCTACAAATTGAGACTAAGCTGGATAGGACATGTTATTCATATGAATGAACAAGCAAGAAAAGTCAGGAAGGCACAACCGAAACTGCGAGAGAAAAACTAGGAACACTAAGCAAAAAACTGCGGTCCAAAATGCAGCCCAAGCGGACTCCTCTTTGAACCATTTCGTTCATGAATTTTTGTTCAAAAAACAAGACCGACGTTCACGTCAAAACACCAGGTAACATTTTTATCTCGACGTTCTGGTCACACTACATAACAACAAACAAGCGCGTCCGTTCAAACAGCGCACTTCTTCTACTTCTTATTTGGCCCGATATTTCTATCACAACCGTTTGACGGTGTGATTATCATAAATGTATCAAAGTGTTCCCAAAAATTGGACCAAAAATCTTCGAAAATTGAACTTACTGTGTTCCCAAAAGGAGACCGCGATGTTCTCAAGATGAGCCCGATATGATCCACAACTATTCCCAAAATATTACCAAAATGTGCACAAAGTGGTCTCAAATCGTTACCTACATGTTTCTGAAAGAATCCCGAAAGTTTGTAAAATGATCCCAAAATGTTTGCTAGTTGAGCAAAAAATGGTACTATCGCAACACCCAACCGTTAATGAAGATCGAACAACGGGTTTTAAAATTGCGTTCTTGAAACGACGACGCCGTTCACAGTTTACGAAAAAGCGGGATTACTCAACTTTTGTCAGCGAATGGTCTTGATTTCGGTAGATTTTGAACGGATTTTTTTCTGAGTGTGGGTGCGGAAACACATTACCAAGCTTAGTGTCAGCAATTGGTGCCAGTTTTAAAAAAAAAACTTCTGATTTACATGTCGGGCCAGAGAGTAAGAAAACGGATCAAACAGTACCGTCATACTTCTACTATTCGCAAATGTTAACGTAGCATTTCATGCATGTAGCTATTGTACATTTCAATTAACATTTAGTGAAGCCAATGTTATATCAAGTAGCCTTTTCAAAACTCTTTTACAAATTTTTGGTGGAAATCTAGTTTTCTTCCCATAATTTAAATACTGGATTTTCGGTCTTAACGATCTGTAACTTTACTAATTATCCTCACTAAAATGCAAAAAAATTCCACAATTAGTGCATAAAATCCCAATTTAATGCTTGGCGTGGCCTACAAAAATTCTAAAACGGTCCAAAGTCGATAAAATGGTTTTCCGCAAATATTTTGGAAACGGAAAATAAGTTATGACTTTGACCTTCCACCTCGTATTCAGCATGGGTTTGTCTACAGGAACTTAACTGCAGACCATCTTTATTTATCAATCTTTATTTTATTAATTTGAAAATTATGAAAACTTTTGATTACATCTCATACGCACAAAAACTTCCCCTTTACCCATCGCTTCGACATCAATTACTGTTTGCCATCTTCCTAAAAACCAGTCACGCCCCCACAATTGGAATCTGTTGAACCTTGTATATATCAGCTGACCCTCAAGTCGCACTGGGGTTATGCTTGGGGGTCTCCAAACATCATCGAGTCAGCGGACACAAATTGCACGACCAAGACATTTATACAAACGCCTCGCACAACGCCCATCCCCACCCGCAATCGCACCGCCACCCCAGACCCCATGCTGTCCACTCTCTCTCACTTGACTGTCTCTCAGCTGGCGCTCAGCCGCACAGACGTCAGGGCATATTATTGTAAATTGAACTCAATTACCAGTGACAGCAGACAAATTGAAGTGGAAATTGAGATCTTCTTTTTCGGGCAACAGAAGACGGCGAATGCGAATGGCAAACGGCGAACGATGAACAGAAAAAAAAGAAAACAAAACTTAATAAAAATGAGAAATGTACGTTTGAGGGTCTCACAAAGGCACTTATAATAAACCATAAATAAAATATGAAGAAACAGCGAATAAACTAATGCCCTATTAGGAGTGATTTTCGTGCCGAAATTGAGACACTTTAGAGGATTATTTATTTAATTTCATATTCAGTTTCAATTTATTATTTTTACCTTTATACAGCATGAAAAAATTATGCAGGTTGTTATTGTGAATATAAGAGGCGTTTTACACTGGGGGAAAAATGGTTGTTAGAGTTCTAGCAAGCGCGAAATGGAATTGAGTCCACTTAGTACTTATAGTATATAGCAAGGAAGTCTTAAAAAGGTTTTATCTTGTATTAAATATGAATTATTCTAAGTTCGAAATGTTTTGTTCTTGAATCAATAATTTTTGATAGTAGACAGCTGGCAAGTCCAAGAGAGTGCGCTTCTAATTTTCGCTCAATAGAAAGGGACCCACAGTGATTAGTTTCTTAACAACTGGCCCCCAATAGCTGGTGAAGGTGACCGGTTGTGTAAGTTTTTAAAGAAAAAAGTTTTTCATAAGATGTTCCTAGGCGGGATCGAACACATGACCTCTTGCACAGCAGGGATACACACTACCCATTGCACCACAACCGGCCACATATGAATTATACAACCATTCAAAATAATATAGCTCAGGTCATTTTTATTGTGTTGTGAGCAGAATAGACTAACACTGCTAAGTGAATTTGTAGAAAATTTTAATATTGGATTTCAAACTTTTAGATCTTTGTCTTAGTTGAGCTTTGAACTTTACTTATTTGACTTAATACCTCGTTTTCCGAAACGGATCTGATTTATATTAAAATACATTGTTCCCATATTATTCCTTATACTCGTACAATTTTTTCTTAGAACCTTTTGCGATTGATTTGAATATCGAATTCTCTTAAATAACCCTGTAGTTCAGCTGGTGTCAAACCAATACCAGGCCAAACGACCTAATGCATCACTGAGCGTCAGTCGCGTCGTTAACGACAGGTAATGCATCAGAGCGCTAGTCTAGTACTTAAACTATCGACTGGTAATGCAGGGTCGTACCGATCGGTACGTTTTCCGGACCTTCCCATACAAAAATCGTTAGGCAAATACATGGCTGGTGGTTGGTCTGGTGGCGAGTGCTCACCACGAAGAGCTAGGGAGTTCGTTAGTGCAGCACAGGTTCAGCTGAACTACAGGGAAAGAATTAAGTTCCAATAGTAAATCAGAATCTGTTCACAACTATTGCAGACTATGGGAATGTTCTATGAGACTGAAATACGTATAAATGTTTATTAAAACAAAATTTTGTTGTTGGCTCAGAGCAAAATACTCTTTTTTACATCAAAATTACAAAAATTTCGGTTCTTCAAAAACTCATTTCTTATTCCTAAAAGAGTATTCGAAACACGCACAACAAAACTAATTCATTTTAAAACACTTTGGTTTTGATGAGCCTCGAGAATTCTCTGCTCACCCCATCGCTCCTTGCCAACCATTCGTTTCACCCCCTCGAATTGTGTCTGGCAGTCTGTGAAATGTCATTTGTCAAATGCACTTTGTGTCACTGTCTGTCGCAGTTCGCATCATGATTTTAGCCCCCTCCCCCTCCTCGTCGTCTTTCGCCTTGATGTGTAAGTGTCACAGACATGCGGGTGAATTTGTCAAGATTTCTTTTAAGAGAAACATTCACCAGCACAAGGAGGATTTCGGTTAATTTATGAGTCAATTAGTCTGACTGCCTGGCCATGCATAAATATTATTATTAAATAGAAATGTGAAGTCCCCCAAACATCCAAGGTATCCGTATTATTGAAAATTGTCTTCTTAATCGCCCGTTTGCTTTTATTGTGTCTTTGGTTTATGACTCGTTGGATTTGGCACAAACAATTGTGCATTCTGTTTGGCAACATTGTATCGGCGGCCAAACGCTTCGTTGGGAATTAAGTGCCGTCCAAAGATTAAAAATGGGTTAATGTGTGGGGCGCGTGTGGAAATTACAGAAAGCACCGCATGCAAATCCAACAAAAAAAACCAGCACATTCACAATCAGATTAACATGAAAGGAAATTGAGGAAATGTACAAATAAATTTATTTAAATGTAAAAATCAATATATAAAATACACTAAATATTAAAAAAAAAACGGAAGTAGTTGACATGAAAAAATATGCATGAGCGGAGTGTTTGTGGTTAAAGAATGATAAAGAAATTATTTTATTATATTTTTTTTTTAAGTTCTGATTTGCCTAAGCCTAATTATTCTTCTCCACTGGAACTTTCAGAAAAGTTCCTACTAGGATTTCTGGAACTGAGATTAGGCCCTATTTCACAATGTACGATTAGTCAAACTAAATTTGGCGAGCAACAAAATTAACCTCAGCCTCATGCACTGGTCAAACATTATTCTCTAGTTTAGTCCCAATAGAACTATCGATATTTTCATCGATAGACCATAGGCTGGAAATGATTTTCGAAGAGAAAGAGCAACTTATAAATAATACAATAGAACACAGGGAAACCTTTTTATTTCATTTATCGGGATGTTGGCAATTTGGATCAACGATTCAGATTCAACTAATAAAACAATTCTTGCCAGGATTAGAGATCAAGTGTCTGCTCAAAGTAACAGGTAAGACCTTAACTTCAGTTACGATAAAATTTATCATGATTCGGGAAACAAGTCTACGGCTAAGCTGGCTATGTCGAAACCGGTGCGATAAGTCTCATTCTACTCTAACGCAAGTTCTCCAAGTCTCTGCCAAGCCTTGGCTTTGTGCTTCCAAGTTAGCGCCTCACATTTCTTGTTCTCCGAAATATATTTGTTCGACTCATCGAGGTCCACCGATCCGTGAGTCAATAATCCTCTTAACAAATATTATAAATTTGAATAGTTTTGACCTCTTATTTATTTTGATTATCGAAAAAAAAGGAGACCAAACCGTTGGAATTGTAGATGTTTGTGTCGGTTACTTATAGAGTAAAAGCTTTTGTTATACAAATTTCAATTATCAATCCTTAAACCAAAGTATAAATTTTCCCACATTTTGCTCCCTTGCCTTTGGCTAAACTCCCAAAGAGAAAAATATATTTCCATTCTGCACAAACCATTTATGACAGCACTACGATGATAAACTGCATACCACAAGAAGACACACTTGTCCTTCCATCAGTGTGTGTGTGTGTGTGTACTTTTGTGGTGATGACTGACGTTGGACCAGGATCAGGACATGCAAAATGCAAACAATTGAAGGCAATAGGTGGCGCCACTCACAAGTCTCTGACTGTGGGCCAAAAAGGCAGTGGCATGCTGGCAACAAATGTCAACCAGCGATATATTAGAAAGACAGATGACACAACGAGGGCGAACAGAGTTGCCAGGCATCAACGAAATGTGAAATTTTCCAAAATATATGCGAACATGTTTGTTGCATGTTGCTCAGCTGCCACTTGCCACTGGCCATTAATTTTCGGGCCAACAGCAACAAAACACCCAAGCGTTCCCGTTACGTAGCCTTACGTTACACTCGGCCACTATCTCTGTCTCTCTTCCCTTTTTGAAGCTGTCAGCCAACAATGCTTTCACTGTCAGAGACAGAGAGCCTTGTTGTTGCTGTTGCAGTTGCTGGCATTGCTGCTGTGCAATTTGTTATGCGTTTGCTGTTGTTGCTGTGGATTTTTATAAAAATTTCTGTTGCAAGATAGAGAAAGAGAGAGGGTCAGAGGAAGAGAGTGTACGGCACATGTCAACAACAACCATGCATTCTGACAGCCCAATGACATTTTCTACATTTTCGTAAATTGCTTCGATTTGTTTGCTGCTGCTGCAGTTGTTGCTGCTGTTGCTGTGCGGGCGTGTTATATGACCAACAGCAATATGGGCTCCTGTTTGGTTGTGCAATGATTACATACTCACAGAAGACAAATATGGTGTATATATTTTTACTGTTGCACTTTGCCACGTGAGCAAATATTTTTTAAAGGAATAAGAAGAGTTGTCTAAAAAGCAGGAACATAAGCTCAGTTTGGAATTACTAGTTACAAGCTAGAAGCTAGGACTTTTGACTAATGCTAGAAGAATTTTCCATTTTCGGGTGGGACCACGTCCACACTTTCCTTCTATAGAGCTCTCTATAAATATACAATATCTAGATTCATTGATACACATTAGTGAAGTTCTATTACAGGTGTGCCCAATCCTTGCTCAGGGGCAGTGCAGCCACTAATAATTTTCACATCAGGTTCGGGTTAACAGAACTCCGAGTTCCGCTTTTCAGCCCTGGCCCTGTCGTAGTTGGAAATTTTTTATGAGTCGCTTTTAACATTTCAACTGGCAATGAGTTGGCAGCGTCAGTCGCTTGGGTTGCCTGCTGTGTGCCGCAACGCTGGCAGCCAAGTGACACATAGACAGTCCCAGGGAACGGCTAACAAACTGACAGGAAACGCCAGAGAGACAAAGGACGAGTAAGACGAGTAGCGCGGGGCCAAAAAGGCGACACCGGAGCAACAGCAGCAGAAGTTTCCTTCATCGGGCCATTTCTTTCTACGTTTCCTTGCGTCTTGATCGTAATTGTGAGTGACAACGGCTTGATGCCTGATTATGATAAATGAATTGTTAAATTGAATTAGGTGTTGCCGGCTCGACTGTCACTCAAACGCATCGTCATATTTCCCCCGCCAATTCTCTTTCTTTTTTTGTTGTATTCCTTTCGCCTGCCACTTCACAATTAAATTGCATGAAATTTGATATTTTTCAGCGCTTGTCAACGGCAAAAGGGTTGGATTGGAGGGGACTGGAAATGGGGTTGAGCATCCTGTCTGCCTGGAGCGGAGCTGCTGGGTTCGTGGGGGCAATTGTTAGTCTCGTGGAAAATTAGCTCAAGTTACCTTAATTACAGGCTTTTGATGGCCCGAGAAGTTTGTTGTTTGTTTGTCACTGAATAGTTGATCTCCGGTTGCTAATAGGCTTTTATGGATGGATTTTTGAAAACAGAGCGCGAGGAAGAGGGCACCGAAGTTAATAGATGGCTGTCAAAATGCTCGGGTTTCAGTTTGGGTAATTATATTTGCTCGAAATCTAGGTAAGTTCGAGGGCTTGCTGGGGTCTTAGAGTTTGCTTACTCTGTATCAAAGGAACATAGAGTATGTAAGTATCAACCAGAAGAAAGCATCTCTGATCCTGTTGAATATATATATATTCTTCATCAGCATCAACAGCCGAGTCGACATAATCGTCCGTATAAGCACACAGATCTCAGAGATCGTAAGAGATAAATGTCCGACATCTACGTAAACTTCTTAAACTTGCAGGCAAATCAAATTTTTTTCCAATTTTTTCCACGCCCGCTCCCGCCTCTTCAATTTGCAAAAACCGTCATTTCTCCCACAGTTTTGTAGATATATGGTTGGTTCCTTCTAGACATATTTAGTAACCAGGATTATATATCGATTGCTACGTTTGGATCAACTTTAGTCAAGGTTTTAGCATAAGAAAGATCGCTGCTGCAGCGCAAGAGCAGCGCTGCTCTCTGCTACTACAGCAGCAAAATACAGTGTATATTACAGTCAAGCCTGATCAACTTTTTTTTCTTGTTTATTCTAGCGTCTTTGTCGCTTTTGATTTCATATTTCTATGCATTATACTGAAATTTTTTTTGGTGTCAACGTCTTCATCATAATGTGGAAATTCAGAAGAAATCAACTCTTGCCAGACTTTCATCAAACAGACCTCTAATGCCCCAGAGTGACGAATGGAAAAAACTTAACCGCAGCTCGAGCACTGGTAAAAGTTAACCGCGAGCTCAGTCGGTGATGGAATTATCGATATTATTATCGATATAAAAACAGCTGGCTCCAACGCTTGCTTTGTTTATTTTATTAATTTCTGCAACAAAATGTCCATTCCACGGAATGGGAATGGAAATCGAAGAGGCTGAGCAACGAAGAGGAAGAGGAGTTACTTTACTAATCTGGATGATGCCACATTTGCTCAATGATGCAGGTAAACAAGTGTCCCCCGATTTTGTGTTTGAATTATGGCAAGCAATTTTTATCAACTTTTCGCCAAAAAATTTCCAGCAACATTCAAAAGCATTAAAAAATCCATAACAAAACAAGTAAGAAAGTCGGTCGTGCGCGACTGTGGTATACTCTGTACCAACGAAATTGAATGCTCAGTATGTATTTATATGCTGCAGAAGCAGGAATTATCGATATCAGATGTAACTGCTGTTAATAAAACCAAATGACTTAACCTCTGGTTATCTTGAGAAACAAATTTGATAGGCGGTTGGCTAAACGGAACCTTTGAGAAATCACCCCATTTCTTAAGTTCAAATGAATAATAACTATTTGCAATGCCAACATTTTTAAGCTTTTGTCTTGTCAAATTATTGAGTGGGTCAGTGTCTGATAGAAACATGCTACAAACATGACAATTTTCGGCCAGGCAAATGTTTATGACTCAAAATGTTAGATGTTAGATTTGCTCGGTGTGAATAGCCTTTAAGACTCTTCCTTTGGGAGAAAAAAACGTATAGCTTCAGTCAAACATTCTTATGAGTGGCTAATAGTGTTGGGAAAAGATTGCTCATTTCAATGAACGGGCTTACGTGTTCTTTTTTTAAGTGAAAAGACGATCGAATACTTTATATTGAAAGATGCTGGAAAAAATATACTCACCTTTTAATCTAGAAAATAAGCTATAACTGATGATTTAGATGATTTTGTGTGCTTCATCTAATTCATCGAAATCTTAAAAAGTTTTTTAATTTTAAATTCAAAATTGTATTCAAAAAAGGTTTATTTTTGACGTGACACGTCTTAGATAGAGGACGCAGAAAAGAGGCGTCGGGGGGGGGGGGACCAGGGAAAAGGAGCGAAACGGTTGGTCGGCGCGTTGATCCGTCTCCTGTCGTGGAAGTGTAAAGTACATTTACATGTTTTGATCGAGTACAAGTGAGTGAAAAGTGAATGGGTGTCAATTGTTTATAGCAACGATAAAAGGATAAGGTAATGATTCTTTCGATATTAAATACACAGGATATATTGTCGAATATCGTGCTTTCATCAAAAAGATAGCACGGTGTAGTCACGATTGTGGTTATGCTAAATTGTCAAAATTAAACAAGAAACTATCACGTGAGTAAACAATGGATCCAATCATGAAAATTTTGAATGTGTAACCCGGAGAATAATCGATCAGATTCTGAAACAAAGTGGGGCAATTTATAGAAACTACACGACATCAAGCAAAATTCTCAACGTTGACTTGGATACAACCCGCCATTAGAAACACTGGTGACGTTGCTTACAGAAGTTACAGCTTCACCGTGATACCACGTCAAAATGGTTCGGCGTTTATATTCTCCTGAGCGTATTTCTAACAGTGTTCGCTACATCAATATCGTATGTTTATAAAAGTTTAACAGAGTTGATACGAATACCAATTCTTCTTGGGACTTACACTAAGTGAAAAGACGAAACACATCAAATCAGAAGACATTATTCGATTGGCAAACGTTAAAACCAACAAATAGAGGCCCACAGTCAAGACACTTTAAACTGAAACTCCTTTTATCTAGTTATCTACAGATAAAGATTGTAAGAAAAATATTTACAGTTAAAAGTTGTAAAACAATTGCTCAACATTTATACTTGTAAAAACTATAATTGTAAAAAAATTGCAGTATTTACGTAAAAAACTAACGCAATTGATTTCCAATTACCTCCTTTATATACATACAAATATAAACAAGAATTAAAATTTTTTTGAAAAATGCTACCATTCCATCAGTATTTTCTTAAGACGTTGTCACGTTCAACTATCGTCGTAAACCGACTTTACAGACAACCAATTTTTTTATTACATGTGGAGGGCCACACACACATAAAGGCTTATGTGAGTTTTAGGCTGTCTTCTGAGTTTTTTGCGCGCATGCTGCTATGAAATATCCATACAGTTTTGCCGTCGCGGGCATGGAAAGATTGCCGTTTGATAAACATTGTTGGCGAAGATCGCTGATGAGTGAGGATTGGTCCCTCATGAAAAAGCTGTCCGATCTACCAAGCCTCCTTTGTGGTGTTGTGTGCCTCTGCTTAAAGTTATGCGATAGCATAACATGACCTCTAGCCAACTAAAAATTGCAAGGCATCTTTCCTTCATATAAATTCATTGAATCTATTAATGCATGGCTACAAACCGATTCTGAACCAAACGCAGAACCGAACCTTGTTAACCTCGAGAACCTAGGCCCGAACCGGATTCCCTCTGTTTGGAAAAGGTTCGTAATAAAATCTCACTTTTGTCACTCAAAAATAAGTACTGGTTCGGTTCAGTGGTTCACACAGTTTCTGAACCGCCGCGGCGGTTCGGTTCAATACATGGAATTTTGGAGCACACTGAACCGCGGTTTCGGATTGGTTCAGTGGTTCATAAAGGCACATTATGAAATATTGTGATTTCTGTCGTAATGTGACTTTTCGCCAGCATTGAAAATAAAATTCCTATAAACCATTTGATTATCTCTTAAATCCTTAGAAGAATTTCCAAAATTTATGAAGTCAGGTTTGCATAATTCGTCTATAAGTTTCTAAAGGAATACCCTTCGAAAACAGAGAATCTCGCCTAGAAAAGAATTTGTACCGTGCATCTTACACAACCTATTTATCGTATTATATGAGAAAAAACTATCCTGGGCCGGGTGGCTCAGCGGCTAGTGTGCGCCACCGCTGTGCAAGAGATCGTGGGTTCGATCCCGCCTCGGAACATCTAATGAAAAGTTTTTTTTTTGAATTAACTTTACACCCGGTCACCCCTCTCTGATGCTGGCGCCAGCTTTGTAGTAATTAGCCATGTAAGTGCTTTTAAAACTGCCGATCGGATTCGGCGTTAAACTGTTGGTCCATTTCTCTTGTGCGAAAATTAGAGCCGCACAATACAAAAGATTGAGAGAAGCTCGGCTTTGGCCCTTTGGGGCTGTGTCAAGCCATTTTACATATTAAGAGATCGGCGGGCAATTGCAGAAGGCTTACAGGATTACATGTAAAATTTGTGTCAAGTCATCCTTATAGGTTATATCGATCCTGCAACTCTAAGGATCAATTCGGTCTATCAGTAATCTCCCTTGCAGAGGGTCTAACGGAGTGTCGTAACTAAATTGTCTTAGGGAAGCGGTTAAAGTTCTCAAATTAATAAGTATCATCGGCTAGAGAAAAGTGATTGACGTCTAAAATTTCGTCAGAGAATTGAACCAAACCGAACAGTTTGCATACCTGTTTAAAACAAAAACGGTTTATTAGCTTTCGATTTTTAAGCCGTGTTAGAGATCTTACGAATGATTTTTATAATGAATTAGGCTTATTCGGATATTGATTAATATTATTATTAGTTTCCTAAGCTGGACGCTTCCGTCTCATCAAAAATATTCTTACATAAATTGGAACAGGAAACTAATTTATCATTCCGTATAAAAAATAAACATCGTTTTCTAAATTCCCTTACACAGAGACAAAAAATCAAGTATTCCGTACTTGAACTCTATTTTTCCGAACTTGATAGTCAACTGAGTCTTAAATTACTACCATCAAGTTCGCCATACTTAAATCAGCTACGTTTGAAAACTTGATTTGAGTATTATCGGACTTAAGAAATGAGTACGCAACATACTTAAAATGAGAACATTTAAACTTCATTCAAGTACGTTTTAAACTTAAAATAAGTCGAGTTGGCGTAAAAAATGCAACATGATCGTCCCCTAAATCAAGAACATGCAAACTTGATCCAAGTATATAACAACTTGAAGATTTGGGACAAGTACGCGCATACTTGATCCAAGTAATATATTAAGACTTCAAGACATGGGAATGGGAGAAGAAAGTGCATACTTGGCCAAAGTACATTTCCATACATTTCTGTTTGTTCTGAAAACACATAAAACTTGTAAAAATTGTTAATTTTAACTATACTTTACCTGGTCTTACTGGGACTCGAACTCGGGTACCTTCGGGAAATCTCCAATCGAAAAGTGCCGCGTCTACCACACTCACGGCCATGAGGCCCTCGCGTAAGTCAGAGTTAAGAACGCATTCAAATATTAAGCGAACTCAAAGCAAAGAAAGTTGAATGTTAAGCAAATTGAGGCCTTAGTTCAAGTCCGCCAGAGACCTATTTTTTTGTATTTTTTGTACCCTTTTTATACCCTTGCAGAGGGTATTATGAAATTGTCCGTATGTTTGTAATGCATTGAAGGAAGCATCTCCGACCACATAA
This sequence comes from Lordiphosa collinella, assembly GCA_018904265.1. Classification (NCBI taxonomy): domain Eukaryota; kingdom Metazoa; phylum Arthropoda; class Insecta; order Diptera; family Drosophilidae; genus Lordiphosa; species Lordiphosa collinella. Next base: position 3,440 of record JAEIFV010000458.1, on the reverse strand, counting down.
AGTATATATTCTTGATCAGCACGACGAGCTAAGTTGATTTAGCCCTGTCCGTCTGTCCGTCTGTCTGTTTCTATGCTATCTCCTCCGTCAGTTTGAAAGCTATCTTCTCCAAACTTTGCACGAAGTCTTTTGGTACATATACGCTGCACATTTGTCGGAACCGGCCGGATCGGATGACTATAGCATATATTGGCCATAGGAACGATCGGTCGAAAAACTAGTTTTAGTGAGAAACACTTTTTAGTTGTCAATGGAAACGCTTCCAAACTTCGTATTTCTCATTTAGATAAGCTTTCCCATGATTCCACTTAGTTTGGTAGAAATCGGACATCTATATTGTATAGCTGTCGTACAAAAGACACACAATTCTACAAAGTATTGTCCAAATCGGATGACTATAACATATAGCTGCAGTACAAACGATCGGTAGAAAAAGAAGTCCAAGTGAGAAAAGCTTTTTTGTTTTAAATGGAATCGCCTCCAAATTTTGTAATTAAAAGTTTGTTACGCTTTTCCGTGATTCCACTAGGTTTGGTTGAAATTGGACATCTATATAGTTTATCTGTATCACTTTATGTTGCGGCATTGGCTTAAGTAATATTGAAGAAAAATCACTCTGAATTCAGTAGTAGAATCTTATGTATTTTGTTTTATGGTCGTTCAAGCCGGATATTCTGGAAACAATGTTTTGAAGGAGGGCAGAGAATCCCAAAAGCAAATTGTAAGGTTTCAGTTATGAACACATGTTAAAGGGTTGCTAAAAGACTCTTGAGGTTGTAGTTTTGTGGATACATATAAACATTTTGGTTCCATTCGACTTCCTTATTAAGTTAAATTAATTGAGTTAGTTTTTAAATCTTAGACCTAATCTGGAGTATCTGGAGTACATCCCATTTAAACATTATCAATATAGTCCATAAAATGATCCGAACCAAACCGTTTTTTTGCGGTTTACGGCTCGGTTTTGCATTTTTGTATGAACACTAGATAAATTCGCTGCTCGGTTCCCGAGCATAAATTAGCGGTTCGGTACGGATTAGATCAGTTCGGTACAGAACCGGTTTTAATCAACGAACTTTAATGGAAAAACAGTTGGGACTGCCACACCAGTAAAAAGCAAACGCACCTAAAAACAGTGTTGCGTTACATTGAGAGCATACTTAAGTGCAGAGCAAATAACATTGGATCTGTCACTGAATAGAGATTAACTGAACTGAGTGAACAAGTCGGGTTGAAAGAGTGACTGAACAAGTCGCAGAACAAGGGAGACTAAGCAAGAGAGACTTAAGTCACTGAACAAGCCACTAAGCAAGAGAAACTGAACAATTCGCTCACTAATTACTGAGTAAAAGTGAGTGAACATCTCTCACTGGACAAGTCTCACTGAACAAGGCTCTCTGAACAAAGTTTACTGACCAAAAAGAGAAATTGACGAGGACTATTCAGTTTAGTGATCAACTCATTTTTGAGTGGCTAAGCGCACTCTCTAACAAGGTTGCCCAACACTGCTTTAGAAGTTTTTGAGAAATTTTAATAAGAAGTCACTCCAAAAATGACACCTTCACAATTCTAGAGGTTGAGGACAGAGTTGATTAAACTATCCAAAGTAAGCCATAAGTTTCCTCAAATAATAAAAATATATTAAAAAATTAGAAGATTAATTCCAATTTATAAATTCAAATCACTTGTCAACTCTCCCATTGAGTTATGTACCAGCTGACAATAACTTGAGCCACACTTATTTCATGTATTCTAACTCATCACTTACAAAAATGCATGCTCCAAGGAATGCCTAGAAAAAAACTTCCAAAACCAAACTTGTTGAAAATCACACCACTCACTCCTTCAGCAAAACAAAATTCATCACAGCAACAGCTTCACCCGGGGAAAGGAACGAAACAACAACAATGACAACGGTGCCACATTGTTGTCACATGTCACACGAGAAGCAGCCGAGCGGAGAGCATGAAATACGAGTCCTTTGGCATGTAGCGCACAAAATGAAATGGGCGAAAAATGATGAATGACAAAATTATACAGCAAATGCGCGTCAGGCTGACATGTGACCACTAATGAGGATCAACTCTGCAACTGGAACTGGAGCTGAAGATGGGTTGACATTTGTTTGTGTGTGCGTGTGTGTGTGTTTCGTCAGCCACTTGAAAGTCAAATTATGGCATTGAATTTCACTTTTAGTAGGAACAAGGGCGTCTACCAACATCCTTTGCGTATGCAATTTCAGCTTGAAAATCTAAACTATATAACAGAATTTATGCACCTCATCAGAAATTATGAATACGGCCAAACGTGGGCAGACAACGCGTCGACGGCCAAATGTTCGCTTATCTAAACGAGGCATGAGACGACGATGACTTCATGGCTTGAAAATGGTCAGGAAGTCGACCATAAGCAGCCAAGTCGTTTGCTAAAACGAGCGCATCGAGTGGGTGTAGTGCGAGGGGAAGGTAATCCAGACTGCCATCAAATAATAAAATGCAAAATCAGCAGGAAATTCACATGGGGTAGTTTCCAAATGAAACGAAAAAAGCGCAATGCGTTGGAAATTTTGAAGGACTTGAGGGTAATTCAATTTTTGGGCAAGCAGACTCAGGGGAAATGGTTCATAGAATGTTCTAAAGTTTTTTACACATTTGGAAATTTGAACCAGAAACATTTTATTAAGCCGTCTTAGTACCAGATCGTCTTAGTGTTAACATTCGATGACCTGTGCCCGCGTGAAGAACCATCGCACTCTCATCTTTAGCCTAATAATCACTCCAATGTTTGACATCAACTGCACATCTTATGGATTCGCTTGCGACATACAGACTCATTTGGAGGCCTCCACATTTAGCGACACTTTCGCTTCCACCAGCCCCACACTCTGGGCCTAAAATGTGCCCCACTGTGCTAAGACCGGCGCCCGTCATCAGATGTCGCGATCCGCGAGCCAAGATCAAGACGGAAAGAAGAAAAAACAAAAAAACGCGACGACTGCTGCTGTGCGTCCCAGAGTTGTGTGTTGGTTGTGAGTGCCTAAGTAGTAGTTGTCATTTGAGTGACTTTAATGGTCTGTTGAGACATAATCGCTGCCATTTTAAATGGAATTTTATTGCCACTTCACGAAATTTTTATGGCTGAGCCAGCTAAAAAAAAAAAAAGGAAAACAGTTTGGTGCGCTGCATGCGGTGACGATGACGTGGACACTGGTGCTGGTGCTAGTGGTGGAGCCGCAATGGCAACCAAATTGTTGCATTTAAAAGCAAATTGATGACCGCAAAACTAAAGGAGGCCACCATGGACAGTTTAAGCGATGCTGAAATTCAAGTTCCCCCCCGACGTTTACGCATAAAGCAAAAGCTTAATAAGTCCAATCGATGAAGTTGGAGAAGAGCTACACTGAGAGAAGAAAAGGAAGATAGAAACAAATGAAAATCTAA